>JAHKKF010535423.1:0-10370 GCA_019740295.1 Labeo calbasu | reverse complement strand
ATCTTACAGACGTCTGCCAGACGTTTATACACAGCAGATGCTTTCCAGATCAAGAGATCTTTAGCAGACATCTTGCAGATGTACCTTTTGCTATCTGGGACAAAGATGCATATTGACCATACATAACAAACAGTCATGCATGCTAGCACAGACAAACCTACACATTTTGATAAGTTGAACCTGTACTCACTGTCAGAGTTATTCATGCCAAAGGCAACGTCCTTAATAAATCCTTGAATCTCCACATCTTGTTGAACTGCCTTATCACTGCCATAGTAGATCTTGACCACAGCAGAAACAAAGCTACAGAACGATAGAAAGAAAACAATACTCTTGATCCCAAACATTTTCACTGACACGTATGTGGATTCATTTGTACTTTTGCACTAGCAGTTCAGGATCTGAACTGTTGCTACTCTACCACCTACCTGTGTATTGCCTCCCAGATCATCATGCCATCATCTCTATAATAGTATTTGGGCACATCTTCCATTCCTCGAGCTTTTATGTCCTCAGGGAGGCACAGGGACTTGTAGGTTAAAGTTGTCATGGCATGTTTTATCAGTGTCTCCATCCCAGCTCCACTGATGCTGCTAGCCTTTGGATACCAAGAATACAGGTAATCGTTTGCCTAAATATTTTCAGAAGTTAACTAGACTGAAAGCATTTATTTAGTCAAGTGACCATCTAGGGGATAATGGGTGGAGTTTTATTCTAGTGGATGTTTTTGCATTTGTAGATATTTAGAAGCAGAATAATCAAATCTAAATAAAATTGCTTTGTATCCTAACAAGACCCTGTTTATGTATAGATATAATAAATAAGCTTCAGAGCTACCCTGCTGAAGGTCCCGTTTTCACTGATGAGCTTTTCACGGGCCACTGCATTGATTGCGATTGTGAAACGAACATGAGGCATCAGTAACTGTAAGAAGCAAATTATGCATTTAAACATGCGTATTAAATCATTAAAAAAAGCATAATGGGAAACAGCAAAAGTGGTTTTCATGTAGTGCTCTGGAGGCTTTTGGTTAACATTAAACCATGGTTGAAAACAGGCAAGATCAATAAATTGACATACATGAAACCACAATCTCCAGTTTAGTTGAAATACAGGTACCTTGTACACAGGATGGACTGCAGACAGCTGTCTGTACACGGCCATTTCAAAAACCTCTGACACCATATGTGTCTTGAGGAGGTGTGTGACCAGCTGGTGTACATTGAATTCTGAAGATTTCACCCACATCTTGGCAAGCGTCCAGTCACATTCATTATCGCTTGGGAGAAAGATTGGGCTCATTTCCCCTGGGGTTTGACTCAGCTGATTCAGATATAATGAAGGCAAGCAGGACATTTTTTACTTCAGTGAGTAAATTCACTGCAAGAAAACTTTTACTTTTAGGTAATTGTTTTCATGTGATACAGATTATGAGTCAGATACCTGAATGGCGATTGGCAACATTTGGTCCAATTCATTCTTGTACAGCAGGCAGATGGGTGCAGTCAAATAGCGCTCTTTGCTGACTGCTGGCACTTCCTTCAGTATTTCAAAATCCACTATGCAGATGTTTCCTGCCTGTACACATGCATAAAAAATAACCCTGATTTGAGCCTTTTATATAAACTGAAATATGTGAATGATGTCACAATACAAGCAAGGCTTGGATTTGATAATTGACCAGCTGTTCAAGTGATTTATATTATAATGTTTCTGACCTGTAATTCCTCTTGCAGTGTGAGTCCTCTCTTCAGACTGCCCTGGACCATCTCATCTGTGACTGGAAATTTGTCTGGCAGTTGCATGCACTTCCTGATCATGGCAGGATTGCAGCCATTCAAAAACTGATAGCCAAACATGTCATCCTTATTCCAGTCTTGTATCACGTTCTCTGTCCAGATTTCAAAAGAGAAACTTGAGTCAAACATCAAAGGCTTTACTGGTTTCCCACAACAATTGTGTTTGGATATATAGTTTTGTTTAAAAGAAGAAAACAAACAAACAAGTATCTTGTAAACATGGTTTCTTGAAAAGAGAACGAGAAACTGCATGGGAAGTCGAATACTCGAATACTCTCATCCAGAGATGCCTTGTTTTGGGCACGGGAATGGTGCTTTTACTTTTTGATAACTGTAAGCAGCACATTGCAGCGGTTCATGTAATAGTTGTCTCAAAAATCAATTTGAAGTATGTGACATAAACATGCACAATCAACCTGATCGCTTTTAGTGTTCAAGTAAACACTACGTTCAGATTCATGGTACTTCAGGTGTCCATGTAAACGTAGCCATTGTTTGGTGTGCTTTAATGCTTCCTGGTCATGACGTCTATGACGTTCTGTTACACAATTGGACTGATTTCACACTTGCTTCACGACTCAATCGAGCAGAGGCTTTCAAGAGCCGTTCCTTTAACATCACGACTTCCAACACAGTGCACGTTCCCTTGAAAGGGGGCAAACATTCTTTACAGAGGAAGAAATCATCCAAACCTAGCAGAGTGCTCTTGATATTGCAATGCTCAAATATATTTTCAATATTGGCAATGTCTTTCCAGGACTCAAAATAATCTTCAGTTTTGTCAAGACCAAATTCCTTAATCCTGAAACATTAGAAACATGAACACTACTGAATTGTGCTGAATTTCATTCTGGAAAAAAATCGGTAACAAATCAACAACCCCAAACTTACGCTTTCAGGGAATTCTGTTTAAAGTCAGATTGTTTTTCTTCATCAAACTGAGCTTCTTTAGGAAGTTCATGCTGTTTGACATCTATGCTCCTAGGGAAGCCTGGGCTCCACTCAATCCATCTTCAACAAGAAAAACAACAACATTTACTTGTACAGTTACACCAAAGGGGAAGTGTTTTTCCAGAACCAGAACCGAGTGCCTAAGAAGCAAAGATCCAGGTCAGTGTCCAGTTCAAATACTGTGCTTCCATAGAGTTGAATGGAAATCCTCCTTGTCTAAGCCCAACACATCGCTTTCTATCTCAACTAATGGTCTGAGTTTGGGGCATGGCAACTTGTGAGTCTTTTAGCAGGGCATAGAATATCTGAACAATGGCATTCACAAAGGCAAATTCCCTTGCCAAAAGTCACAGAGAACAATTCATTTCTAGGTATAGAAACATAAACTTTATTTGTGAAAAGGCCAAAACAACAGCTCCAAATGGGTAAGCGAAGTCACTTTATTATGCAGTGGTGTCTTTGTGAAGCTGGCTAATTGGAACCCAGAGAAATGTTGGCCAATGTGATAGAGTAAAAGTATTTTTCCCCATTATAAATCGAGGCCAGAAAAAGTAAATCCTTCCCCTGCAATTTTTCTTCCACTGACCCCCAATTCATATGGTACAGGTGAATATTTTCTGGTCTTAAATGGTAAGGGACAGATGCAGTGCTTATCCCTCTGGGGTCTGGGGGTGTTTTGGAGGCCTGGAGAAGTTTTGACATGCCCTGACATTTGTGCTTTTTCAGTTGCTTGTAAACATATAAATGGCTAATATCTGAACTGTATTGTAACTGGGCTGCAATAATATGTGAGCAGCATGTATGTACATGATTGTGTTTTTGAGAAAGCAACGTTTATGCTTATGTTACTGAAATAAGGCCATGAAACACATACAAAACATTGTTCATAAGACCAATATTTGTGTGTCAGGCACCCTGAGCTGTATCTGGGAAGGAACCAAAAAATCTCGTCAAACCTGAATTTCTTTTGTCTAAATTCCAGTTCAACTTTTCTTTGCACTTGAAAATCTTTGTCATCCTGAGACAGTCGAGCTAAATGAACACACAAAGAAATAAACAGTACACTTATAACACATAGAAAGGACAGCATTTAAGTCATGATTCAATCACAACTGAATTTTAAACATAATAGTAATAATAATAATGCTTCATTAAAAACATCTGCACGTACCAGTGCCTTCTCGGATCATCACTTCATTTCCGTCCTCTAACCAGCAGTAAGAGGGGAACTCAATGCAGTCTCCACAGGGTGTTTGCACTTTGATACGCTTACAAAACCATGGATGATTGTCTTGATCCTTTTCAAGTTTCACCCAGACAATGTTTCCAATTTTCTTCTCCACATGGATGTCAAGGGAGAACTCCTTAAAGATAACATTTATTAGACATGTTATATGTGGGGGAAAAAACAGCAATAAAAAAAAATCTCTCCGTAAACTTTGGTGAAGAGAGATTAACCAAATGGATGTTTTTTGGTCAGTGTGGGGTGACAAAGTTAGGCGTCAATACGCCAAAGTGTTGTAGAGATACAGCATCTGATTTGGTCGACCAGAATTGATTGTTGTGAAATTTGGGCAAATGATCTAGGAGGAATTCAAAAAAGCAGGTTTTTCAAGAAAGCTCAAAACAGCAAGTTTAGCCAGCTATGGTGCAATTGTTATCATTGTTCTAGGCATGTCCCAAAGAATCTAACAAGACCAGTCTCATGACAATAAAGATAAGTAACGGTTCAGACTTCTGTCTGTCTGTCTGTCTCACTGGTTAGAGTAATAAAACCTTAATAAATCTATTTATTGGGAAAGCAGAAATAGGCAAATACTAACCCCAATATCCACCAGTATAAAACAGAATTGATGCATAGTATTAAGTTGTTACAACACCTTTCTATTAATACCTAACTTTCATTCATCCTCTGACAACATAATATTTGTAATTTATCAGGGGTCAAGTACCAAAGCTGTGTAGCATCTCATTATTGTTAGCGTTCTTCAGTGTTGGGGGTAACGCATTACAAGTAACGCAAGTTACGTAATAATATTACTTTTTTCAAGTAACTAGTAAAGTAACGCATTACTTTTGAATTTCTAAGAAAATATCTGAGTTACCTTTTCAAATAAGTAAATCCAGTTACTTTTTTTTCCCATCTATTGATTGACAAGTCTCCTGTCGGGAAGTTGGGAGTAAACATGATGTTACTGTATTCTAGACTAAAGGTGAACATGCATTCATTCATCTCACTCACAAAAAACAGATTCAGTATTCCTCAAAATGAATAAAAACAGTGAAATGCAAACTCAGAATATGACACAACCCTTCAATAATTAAATATGTTAAATAAAACAAACATCCTTTGTTTTTAATCCCATTTTATTAACTAGTGTCTTTGCTGCTTACCTTTGATGATGCAATTTAACCATACTAATAAGCAAAAATTACTTTAGATAAACTAACATTTGTGCTTTTTTATAGCTGAAGAGTGATCTCCTGCATAAATGGGGATGTCATGCATAAATGTACTTTTTTTCCAGCTTGAGGTGAATTCATTCCACTTTTGGTGTAAAAGGGCTTTTACATTAGAATGTCATGACATGTCGCGCAATTGCGCTTTGGGTGTCCCGAGTTTGAATCCTGCTTCGCGGACTGTTCCCGATCCCGTCCCCCTCTCTCTCTCCCAATTGCTTCCTGTCATATCTCAACTGTCCTATCATGAATAATGCAAAAATGCCCCCCCCAAAAAAAAAAAAGATTTTTTTTATATGAAAAACAAAGCTGTCAGCCATTCACCTCAGCCACCCTCACTAGCGATGTCACAGCACACCCGCTCTCTCTCACCCGAGTACTGATTGCCAACACCTGTCTGGTCTACCATTCACACCTGATGTTTACCTCTGGACCTCTCCACACTTTTCTCCCCCCCGGATTTCTCTCTCTACTACCAAGACACTGTGCTGTGTTTACTACTTGGACTCATATACCATCTCAATTCACCAACGGACTTACAGATAAGCATTGCAATTGTTCAAACTGTCCTTGCACTTAATTCCTACAACATTGTCAATAAAACTCCTGTTTGGTTTGCACCTAATATCTGCCTCTGGTCTCATCCCTCTGATATCGTGACAGAAGACCAGACCAACACTGACAATGAGCACAGAAACACCCGCTGCTTCAGACCCTTTCACGGATTTGGTGAATGCCCTCAAGGCATCGCTGTTACCTGCACGATGCCACCATCTGTCTCAGGAAGTCCCATTGCTATGCCGGTAACATTCTCGTGGGGACGCGGCTGAGTGTAGTGGTTTTCTGCTCCAAGTCGATCTGTATATCCGGATGCAACCACAACGTTTTCCCACTGAGATCTCCAAAGTCGCTTTCCTCATCTCCCTCTTTTCTGGTAAGGCCCTTCAGTGGGCAAAAGCTATTTCAAAAGCCCACGCCCCGTGGTGAGTACCATTCAATCTGACATTGAAATATCCAATTTATCCCTAATACCTGTCACTCTCCATTCCTCAATAAATTCTCTCTCCGTCTCTGCTCTGGTCGATTCAGGTTCCTCCGGCAACTTCATATCCCAAGAGTGCTTAGATCAGCTCCAACTTACACGACAACGACATAACAATAAATATGCAGTAAAGACGATACAGGGAAAACCACGGGGCGTGGTAAAGTGCGGTACTCATCACCCTTCATTACGTTGCAAGTCGGACTCTTTCACAAGGAACAGTTGCGGTTTCTGGTACTGGAGGATTCCACCATCAGCCTCATCCTGGGACGCCCGTGGCTCCACCTCCATACCCCGTACTCTGCTGAGACCCCTGTGAGGTCGTGGTTGCCCTCCGCTGATTTCCTGGACGGAGGAACCCTCTAATGTTCCAGCTGTTGACCACTGGTTCTGATCGAGCGAGAGAGTGTGGGACTCAGCTCATCACCATCTTCAACGAGCCATCTGTCGACATAAGAGGTTTGCAGATGCCAGAAGGAGGGACCCACCCCTGTATGAGATTCTGGACTCATGGCGTCGAGGAGGTCATCTGGAATACCTCGTCGACTGGGAGGGGTATGGACCAGAGGAACGATCCTGGGTGGCCGAGCTCTCCTGCTCGACTTCCATCGGAGCCACCTGCATCGTCCTGCCCCTCACGGTCGTGGTTGCCTTCGACGTCGTGTTAGGGCGTCGGGAGCTGCCCCTGGAGGAGGGGGTAATGTCAGCCATTCACCTCAGCCACCCTCACTAGCGATGTCACGGCACACCCGCTCTCTCTCACCCGAGTGCTGATTGCCAACACCTGTTTCCACTCACCCCCGCCCTATTTAAGGCCCTGGCAATCAGTACCTCACTGTCTGGTCTACCGTTCACACCTGATGTTTACTCCAGACCTCTCCACGCTCTTCTCCCCGAAATTTCCCTCGCTACTTCCAAGACTGTGTGCTGTGTTTACTACTTGGACTCATATACCATCTCAATTCACCAACAGACTTACAGATAAGCATTGCAATTGCTCAAACTATCCTTGCACTTGATTCCTACAACATTGTCAATAAAACTCCTGTTTGGTTTGCACCTAATATCTGCCTCTGGTCTCATCCCTCTGATATCGTGACAAAAGCAAGCCCTGCCCAGATTTAAAAAGTAACGCAAAAGTAATGTAACACATTACTTTCCATAAAAAGTAACTAACACAATTAGTTACTTTTTCATGGAGTAACACAAAATTCTAATGCATTACTTTTACAAGTAACTTTCCCCAACACTGGTGTTCTTAATATTGTTCTTCTACTGTTCTTGACTCCATGGCAGGCCATAGAAACATTTGCAGGAAAGCTATGAATTTTGGCAGACAGATAGAGGACAGTCTTATCTTTAACTAAAGAAAGTTTGGACTTTTCAAACCCTTTAGAGCCACCAACTGTCCAAAGTTGCATTCACTTTTATTACATGCGACTAGAGGGTGCTAAATTCAAACCTGCATTTGTACATTGGCTGGCGCTGAGCCAGAGATAGAAGTGCTCACTTGTCATGTACATCACAACCAGGGCTTGACATTACCTTTTTTCCCACCAGCCACTGTGGCTAGTGGGTTTCCAAAATTACTAGTCACTCAGCATTTTCAATGGCCACAATTTTGTTGGTGGGAAATTATGTTTTATATGACTAAAATTACTGCATACTAAAAATTATTTAAATTAATTTCCAGGTCTTTTTTTTTTGCGCCTATTTAAAGGTAATTTTTCCAATTAAAATGGTAAAACCGATTTTTCCACTGCAGAAGAAACAGAAGCAGCTGAAGTGGCATTTAGATGCATTTACAGTGCACATGTTTAATGAAGCTAAAATGCAACATGAAAGCATTTACATGCAAAACTGCAACAGTATAAATAGTGTTATTACCTTGGTGTTTAAAATCAGGTTTTTTTATATATATAAAAATATGAAATGTTGGGGAAAAAATGCAAAGATAAGTTACTTTTAAATATGAAAGTAAACTGCAAATAGGTGGCAGCAAGTGACTGTCTTAGGGGGGAGAAAAAAGATGGCGGCGTGAGAAGTAGTAAGTTTTCTGCTCCGCACATTTCTCATTACTTATGGCTTATTTTGCACTTACTGGGTGACATAATTTGAGAATATTGTTTGCAAACTTTAGTAAAACAACATGCCGAGACACAATACTAAAAAAACAGCTGATATTGCTGAGGATGTTGGCGATACGCAGAGCGTGGACGACACCGCCTTGGACCAGGGAGATATCAGAGAATTAGATCTGAGGTAGCCGTGCTCAGAGTGTAGATCCTTGCAGAGCTTAAATCGTCTATCTCCACGGTGAAAACTTCATTGTTAGAGCAAGAACAGAAACTGAAAGATGTGGAAGAATCCCTTACAAACATCGATTGCCTCATCGATTGATAGTCTACGTGCTCGGCGCTATCGAAAGACAACTTAGAACTAAAGGCCAAGCTAGACGATTTGGAAAATCGGTCCAGGAGGAACAACATCCGTGTGATTTGCATCCCAGAAGGCTCCGAGGGATCCCACCCCTCTGCATTTATTGAAACATTGTTACTCGCCAGAAAGCCAGAGGTGGACAGGGCCCACCGCTCCCTAGCACCCCCGCCGAAACCTAATCAAGCCCCTAGACTGTTCATCGTGCGAATGCATCACTACCAGATGAGGGATCTGATTCTTCGTCTGGCAAGGGAAAAGGGACAGGTGTTATACAAAGGAGCGCATATACACTTCTTCCCGGATGTCAGCGCCGAGGTCGCGAAGCGGAGTGCGGCTTTTAATCAGGTTATGGCCCAATTGAGAGGAGCGGGCATTGAATTCGGCTTGCTTTTCCCTGCGCGTCTACGGATTAATCATGATGGAACGAGACATTTTTTTTGACTGTCCGCAACGAGCTCTGGAATTTGTGAAGGGAATTGTCCCCCCTTCAGCGAGTGAGTAGATGCGCATCGCGGCAGGGAATGTGTCTCTATTCTTGCTTTATCTCCGCTGAGGTCGGGTAACCTTATGGTTCGAAAGGATGGAGAACTGAAGTGACTAACTTTGGTTTGGTCTAATCCACACTCTTTAATTTAAATGAAAAATGTCACTTGTTTCTGTTAGCAGTATTTAGTTCCAGTGGAGCAGAAATATAAGCTTGTTAATGTTGTTTGTGACATGGGTGGGGGGAGGTGGGTACAATTACACGGCCTTTTTTTTTTCCTCTACTTTCAGTTTTATTATGGTATTGATCTGTTGATCAGAGTCAAGATGCTCATGTGGTTTGTCAGAGCAGAATCTGTATTTTTTTTATTCATTTGCAGTTGTTCTCTGATAACATGTCCAAATTTAAAGGTGCAGTGTGTAATTTTTAGCGGCATCTAGCGGTGAGGTTTCGAATTTCAACCAACGGCTAAGTCCCCCGCTCACCCCGCCCTTTCGAAACGCGTACAGAAGCTACAGAAACTGACACAGGACAAAACTGTCGTCGTTTGTTACACCTGACAGTAGCCAATCAAGCGATGAGGTTTCTGTACAAAGGTAAGTCAAAGAATTATATTTACTTAATTATTCAGTAAACAAATATGTTATTGCGAATATTATTGTTACTCATTGATCATTGTCTCAGGTTTATTCGCTGACTTTAGTCAGATTTTTTGTATGACAGTTAGTAGGGTTGGGCGACGTCTACCAAATTGGCATCGGACAAAGTCTACAGTGAAACATCATGATGAAAAGTGAAAGTGAAATGCGATCGTGCATACGAAATCAGTTTCAATGCCATGCACATTACTAGCGGCCCCCTGATGCCCGCAATTTATATACAGTTATATACAACATTTTATACCGCATTTATATACAATTATTAACGATATAACTGCGAGAGAAAGTAATGAAATATATATATTTTTCCATCTAATATTTATTGCCTTTAAAACACAACTTTCTTTCCGAACACGGCATTGGGATGCGGTGGCTTGCGGGAGGGGAAGGGGAGGAGGGGATCACGATGCTGGCTCAACATCGTTTCAACATTTCAACGTGGTGACGACACGAGCGGCCTCTTAAAACACCAACGAAGAAGTAGAACAACGTACTGACGAAACGCGCTCTGTAGAAGTTTGTCCGTTTAGGGCTAC
>JAHKKF010535422.1:5994-25524 GCA_019740295.1 Labeo calbasu | reverse complement strand
CTGTTCGAAATCAGCCACTGGGGGGCGATACAGCATTTTTCAAGGGCTTAAACGATTGTACGCTGTGCTCTATTCATATCAGACGATAGAACTACTCATTCTGGACAACTTTGCCTCTAGAACCACTGCTGTCAATCAAAACATTTGTTAAATGATTGAGAAGATGTAAACAACCTACTTTTGCAAACTAGTCCTAGGTTTTTCGCTCAATCTGGGGAAACAAAACTAAACAAAATAAAACAACAACAAAAAAAAACACTGCAGTACAATTCTCTAGGCCAATAATTATCCAAAAAAAATAAATAAAATGTAATTTTACCCTTTAGGAAGCTATAACAGGGTCGTTTAGAAAAGTGGTCTGTCCAAATTTACCCCAAATCATATAAAGCCTAAAGGAAAACTCAAAACTTCAAAAAACCTACTGAGCACATGCAAATTTTTAAGGGGACCGGACCACAGCTAGTGCTATAACAAAAAACAACAACAACAACAACAACAAAAACATAATATTTCTATGGTAGATTTGCCGAAAATGCTGTTTTAAATCATTGGTTTAGGTGGTTACAAGCTTCCCTGGTAATCACTGCTTGCAACTATATACATGTATATTTTACACTGGTCTGCCTCAATGTTTTAAAGGGGACCTATTATGTAAAAATCACTTTTATATGGTGTTTCCACACAGTTGTGTGGCTGCAGTTTGTGAAAACAACCAGCAATGGTAAAAAAATCCACCACGTTGTCGTAGGGAAAAAGTCCTGCCTATTTGTGACAATCTCTGTCCTATTAACATGGACAAAGTCCTGAGTGAGAAGCAGCAGTCCGCCATTACTGTTTTCTTGCTGTAATGTTAGCTGCTTGAGATATAAAATGTCAGCGCCAAAGAGGCATTACAAGTGTTGTGTTTTAGGATGCAAACAACGAACATTAAAAAAAATAAATAAATAAATGAAGTTTGAAGAATGAGTCTACATATCGCGTGATCTGTGTCAAAACAAGCCGGTATTGTTCACTTTCAAGGCATCACAAGTTCATGTTTTTTGTGCAAAAGCACACAAGTGACCTTGTTTTTTGTGAACAAAAGCCAATACGTCCATTTTAGCGAATCAGCATGGTGTATTCAGGTAAGGTGACAAGGCTGCCAGTCACTTTTAAAAGAGACGCTAGATAAGAGGAGTTTCATCAAAGCTGACTAAAAGTGATTGAGGATGGATAATTTTGATGAACTTGATAAACCTGTGATATCTTATCTGTGTTATCTAGGGCATAAAAGGAAAATAAAAGATGAAACTTTTTCATGGAACCTTGCTAAAGCAGCATGTTAGAAAGGTAAGGGAAAAGCTGCTCCCTGCATTGTGTGTAATCACAACCATACAGTCTATGATCACAACAACAAAGCTTGTCAGACGTCTACATTGTCAGCTGATGAGATTACAAAGACAAAAAACTTGAAACTTGAATGTGGAGTTATCTGCTTTTGCCAGAAATTACTGTTGGAGTTATCTGCTTTTCCTATATATATATATATATATATATATAAACATACTTTCAAATAATTTTAATTTTGTAAGTTACCTGTATTTGTTTAAGTTATTACTTAATCAAAACAACCCAACTGCAGTTTGACTGATATTACTTGGAATGCACAATAAATAAATAAATAAATAAATAAATAAATAAAGAGTCATCTGTTTGCGTGATGAGAAATATTAACAGAGATGTTTTTGGCATACTAGACACACTATATAGAGAGAATACATGCATATTTTAAAGTAAAATTAATATTTAATTCATATCAAATTAATATATATTCTTTAAATTGATTAAATTTATAACTGAGTCTAAAATCAGAGAGCAAACAGAATCAAATGTTAAAATCAATTGATTTGTTTAGTGAATCATTTATGTGGTACAAACAACACATTTAATTAATTCATAACCTTGTTTTGCAGTATTGTGATGAAATGCATTGTTGTAGCAAGGTGTTACACTACACTGTTTAGGAATGTGCCTGAATAATGAATCTGTATTCAGAAAGGCACGGAAAACTAATAACGTGGTCTACGGAGCCATTAAAGGGACATGGCTACCCGTTTGCTAGCGGTAGCCTGTTACATTACATTACAGTATATAAAATTTCACTTAGAGTAGGGAGAGATGACTGATAGTGAATGAATTGCAAATGCTGAGCACCACTGACAAACATCTAATGTTGTAAAATGTGTGGTATGTACTGCTGCTCCATAGTATACACAGAGTGTGTGTGATCAGCAATATTGAAAGTGAAAGTAAAAAGTGAGCGCACATTTAAAAGCCATTTCAATGCCCAACATATTAATAGATGCCCGCACTTTAGATACAATATAAATACCCAACAACATAATTGCGAGATAAACGGTGTTAATTTCGTCGACGAATCATTTTCGTCAACAACATTTTTTCATCAATGAAAACGAGACAATGAAACAAAAACTGGTTTTGAATGAAACAAACTATGACGAAAATCTATTGACATTTTCACAGAGAATTAAAAGACGACAAAATTGTTAGGGAGGGACAATTTGGGAAGAAATTATTTCAAATCTGCTGGGTGTTTAGGAGGTTAGATGCTACATACTGTATGAACTATATCATTGATCTGTCTAGCAGGACATAAGCTAGAATACATTTGCTGCTCGTCTCATAAAACGTTCAAAAATGTCAATATCTAGGAGAAAGAGATGATGGCGAATTGTCAGTTTTGATGAATATTCACATAAACACACTCGGCTACGTCTTAGGTAAATGTAAACAGTTGGGAGAATATCAGACGTGTTCAGTACTTTGCATCCAAGCCTTTGGTTTTAAAGGGGCAGCAGACTAATTTAGTTGCTATTGTTTGTGGCATTAATGTTAACCAAGAAACAAAGACAGAAAATCTCACTGCTCCTGACTGAATCATTTTAGTAGCCCTAATAAAAAATAATCTGAATTAATTTGTAGAAATAAATATGTCTGCTTGAAAGAATGAAGAATGTGGTAAACAAGTTGTTATAAAGAATGCATATTTAGCCTGTATAATAATTGCCATTTCATTCAAAAGAATGTTCTTGTTTCTTTATGATATGGTTTAATTTAATTTTAATTTTTTAAAATTAAAAAATTTTATAAAGGCATACAGGCATTTAAATCTGTGTCTTTCATGATAAAACCTTAATAACCTTAATAACCTCTACAATGAGTTTGGTCATTTTAGAGAAATGCTTAATAAATGCATTAACTAAACCATTCGATTTTAGCCGACTAAATATACTGTAGATTTAGTCAACTAAATTCTTATGATATCTAGTCGACTAAAACTAAAACACTTCATATGACTAAAATATGACTAAAACTAAATGGCATTTTAGTCAAAAGACTATGACTAAGACTAAACACTGGAGATAAAGCATTGAAATGTATGTTTTTATCCCATCTCGTATTTATTCCTCTTAGGGGTTCCGTACACGTCATTTCCTTTCCGAACACAGTATTCGGATTTCTGCTACACATTTAAAAAGGCAGCATGTAACTGGCGCAGCACACTGACCCTGTGCTGAAAAATACAGTTAAGTTAGTAAGTGCTGTTGTCTTTTACAAACATGTGCAAGCTGAAAGCTTGCTGTCAAATCCAGTATTCTGGTTTTAACTACCCCGTCCTTCAATAACAGTCCGAATTACACTGCAACATTCACAAAACATTCTGTGCTGTTAAAACTGTTAAGATCTCACCAAAATGATCAGGGATCTTGTTACAGATAACTTTTAACCACTCTTTCCTGATGCTGTGATTGTTCAGAATCAAATGCAGAACTGTAGGTGCTACACACAGTTTCAGAAAGTTGTTGTAAAGATCCACTTTTACAGCTTGGTTTCAATAAAAACTTGTTTGATGTAGGCGTATTCGAGTTCTGAATGTTACAATTTTTTCCACAGTACAACGAACCGTTATCTGAAAAGATCGAGGAAAAATGATTCCTCATGATATGACGCCCTCAACTTGGCTGGGAAAGTCTAGCTGGTCTTGAGTGTACTATATCACACATTGTATGTGTCATACACACCCCATTATGCAGTGCATAATCCTTGCAAACACAAACAGCCTATTACGAAAGAATCTGATCTAATTTAAAACTTTCTTTTCAGCCGCTGAACACGCAGCTCAGGACTGATTATTATTCATTATGGTAAGTATTCCTGGCCCTGACCCATGCACGTCTGTTTTCAGTTAGATTATCTCTGTTTGGGAGTGAGACGGTGCACCCCCAACAGTGTGTTCTCTCTGTAGCTTCCTGCTGACATGAGGGACTTATCTGACTAACTGCGTGTGTTTGAGATGCTCACCCTAGTGTCAACATGAGGGGCTTATCTAACTGTCCATCTATGGTGCAAACCAGTAAACCACAAACACACACTCACACATGCACTTGCATAAATACCCACAAACATGCACAGACACGTTCAGACGCCAGACACACATAAACACACACAAATATACACACACTCTCTTTAAAGAGCGAGGGAATACAAACTTCCTCCCTTAAAACGTCAGCGTGTGCATGCAAAACCACACACTCTCAGAAAAAAAAGGTATGAAACTGTCATTGGGGTGGCGCCTTTTCAAAAGATTCCACAATATGTGCACTTTAGGTAGTAACACGTACTCATAATATACTAAAATGTATTTTTGAAGTATTAATATGCACCATTTAGGAGTAAATAAGGTACAAAGATATAGCTTTTAGCACTTCTTTATCAAGTACATTTCACAATGTGTCTAAATAGCTAAAACTGATTTGAAATAAGCAAAGTTGTTCTCCACAAATTACTAATAAAATTTTTATTAGTATTAGTATTACTTAAAGAGGCCTGGAGGAAGCCATCCATCAGCATTCCCATTCACTTTCAATTCAATGGTAGTTGTTTTTCTGGGGCAGGACTCAATAATATATATATATATATATATTAATATTATTAAATGGATGCTGCCTTATTGGGACAATAAAGCCCTCCCTACACCTGCCCATAACCCTAACCGATAAACACCCGTGAGGCACTTTATTTGACATTTTTCGAATATTTTCGAAAAGGGAGAGAAACGAATTTGGCAAAAGGTAGATTCGAACTCGGGTCGATTGCGTCAAAAATTAGCACTATGCCACTAGTTTTAAAGTTACCACTTTACTCTCTATGCCACTGTCTGTGTTTTGCATAGGTGGGCGGAGTTGGTGTAAATATAAAAAAATTAAAAATTATAGTGCTGTATAGTGGTGAAAACTTTTGGAATTTGAAGATCAAAGTAAATTGTACTTAATTTGTCTTCCGGGAAATATGCAAGTACCTTCTGTTGCTTCCGAAGGGCAGTACTAATTGGGAAAAAAAAAAAAAAAAATGGATTTCAACAAAATAAGAAAATTTTCATCCTGTTCAAAAGTTTTCACCAGGTAACACACAGTATTAAGGACCAAGGATTCCCAAACTTTTGAAAGGGGTTATTTTAATTTTGTAATTATTTTTTTGTCTTGTGGACTATATGTAAACATCTTTTATGTAAAATATCTTACTTAGGACCGTAGTAAATAGAAAATAACATGCATTTTGTATGATCTCTGTTATTCTGTTAAAATTATTCACATTTAAAAGATTCTGCAAGGGGTTCCCAAACTTTCGCATGCTACTGTATATGTAATACAAAGTTAACACTTTCGTCTTCCTAGAGTACTCCAAATTTTGCCATAATGTGATTCAGCTATCCAGGCAACTTTGTCAGTCACTATTTCATTTTTATCATTTTATTCTTTTAGAATGAACTTGCACTGTATAAAGCGGCATATAAATTGAATTACTGAATTATTCAAATCCAAGCTATTTCACTGAGGGAACATCACTGCTCTCAAGTCTGCTCTCCTCAGCAGATGCACGCGGGGGCCAGTAATACGTTCACCACTATGTGTCCTTATTTCTAAAAATAGCGGCGCTGGTCTGCACAGCATTAGTTCTGTGAGTAGGGTCAATGCAGCACTTGTGGCTTTGACTGCAAGCAGCCCTGATTGCAGCGGCACATCAGATATCCGGATCCCAGAAGACCGCTTTTTCTTTTTCAGTCTCTGATTCGGTCTGCTGGGTGATTATAACATTTCAAAAGGTCAGAGGTCATCCAATAGCGCTCTAGGTTTGAGATGGCTTCAAGAAGCAACCGTTATTTGGTTTCCTTCTGACAAACGAGGACAAACTATCCACGGTTTTAAAAGGTCATCTGAGCTCTGTGTACTATGGTAATGATTATGGAGCACTTCCAAGAAAACTCGCTGACCTCTCCGAATGTAATTTAGGGCAATGCATATACTTCAAAAGTTAAATACGACGCAGCGTACACTTCAAATCCCCACGGCAGAGCTCCGACATGTTTCCAGCCGTTAAATCAGCAGTAAGTATTTTTGATGTGCACCTTTCAGCGGTACTGTTTAAAATTCCTGTAAAAGCAGACCGGTCTCGGAGCACATTCATTCAAACAATGCTTCCATCTTCACCCAGTGTGAAAGAAGTTCATCACCGCGGGGCGAGAGCTTTAGTACTTATCAGGTCAGTACTACTTAAGCCATGCGTACAGACCGCATACAAATCAGTCATTTCCATTCATTAGCTCATGCTAAGAGTGGGCAAAGCTCCATAATTATTTGATTGAACTGTCTGGGCCAGCCGGCATTGTACCTGAGAGCGTCTGCCCAAACGCCTGATGCCTCCGGAGGGTTGCAGACAGGCTGTGCGGCTCTGATAACATAAGAGCCAGTCAATAAAACTACAGTAGGGATCCAAAAAAAATAAGTGCATGACATTTTGCCCCGACTTAAAAAGCATGGAGCATGCAATTTGGCAAGGAAATCTGGCTGGCTGCTTTTTGCAAGAAAATCTCTTGGAAAGGACTTTTGAATTAGATAAGAAAGACATGAGGAGGCAATTTCAAGAGATGTCAGCCAAAATGCACCTCTCCAAAAGGCAGTACTTTAGCCATGCTCAGAAATCCTCCTTACTGGGTCATATGCACGGGCCAAGTGTGTTTCTGCGGGGTGTACGGGGTCTTGGAATTCAGGCTTCATGAAACATTTTCCAGACGGTGGGTCTGAGCGCTCTGAACGCGTTCAGCTAAGGATTAGATCTCGCAAATAATCGTATAGAAGGTATGCTACGTCATACCTTACGCAATAGCACTGAATGCATTACATATGTTACAAGGTAAATCTTTCCAAATTACATCAGAACGGCAATGTCGTGGAAGAGACTTTTTCTCAAAATAAATAAATAAATAAATAATTCTCATGCACTGAGCCAGAAATCTCCACTTTAGTACCACTTACATTAGTTTTATTTATATTTACAGTTTTATTCCTATCTATGTTCTGAAGGTTTTTACAGAGGAGTTTGTTCATATATCATTTGCCTGTTTTTAAATGGAAAATGATTTATGGAGTGATAAAAAGATCCAAAATCCTCTTTGTAAAAACATTTGACTTTAATACTTCAACAAAAATAAAACAAGAATCTTCAACCTGGCTTTATTTAGTGTTGCAAATTCTGTTTTGAAAATGTATGCAAATTGGTGCATGTTTAATTAGATAATGACTCATTTGCATGTTTAAACATAACATTTCAGGGGAAAAAAATGTTTGATATTCCTAAACCAACTGGTGTGTGGTGATATCTGGAGTGTCTTGCCTTAAAATACAAAAATAAAACGTGATCTATGACTGACAGTCAATTTGAAAATTAAATTAAATTACATGATATGCAGATGAATCAAATTAATTGCAATTAAGCACAAATTTCCTAAAAATAACAGGCATTATGAAACATGCCTTATTCAAGGTCAAAAGTGCCACTTGATTGTACTAAACTAACATAAAATGAACAGCCCTAATTTTACAGTCATTTCTATATTTGAATAGATATTATTGCTAAATCTGATTTTCTTCACAGATTACTTTAAGTTTAATTGCTTATCAATACTAATAGGGTTTTCTAGAATGATCTTATAAAGTTTTCCAGTTATTGACTAAACATGCTCTAAGCGCATGTTCTGGCCTCCAGCAAATGATCACTGGAGATCTGCTCTGGTTTGTTTTTACAGCATGTCAAAACTCACTAGAGCCTTCATTACAGTATTAATAATAAGTAACAAGATTATCAAGTAATTTAAAAAACAAGTTGTAAAACCAAAAACACATAATATCCCTTCTTTTTGTACTTTCAGCAACACACAGAGGGAAAAAAAAGGTATTAAAACAATATTAGAAGTCTTCAGTAAACAAGAAGGAAGTGTTTTCATTTCACAACTCCTTCCAGGTAGACTAATTTACATATTGGTACACATAACGTCTGTGCCAAACTGACCCGAGCAGGAGGAGTTCAATGCTGGGGCTTCGGAGACACACACAGATTATTAATGGATGAAGGTCAAGTCACTTTAATGAATGGCTAAAGTCATCAGCGACACAGGGAATACCGGGAGCCAGAGAAATGACCCTTATCTAAAGTTATGATGCAATTGGGTGAAATGGTTTCTTAAAAAAAAAAAAAAACAGGAGCAGAGTTGCTCCCACGACTACAGTAAACTCTCAAAAATTAGAGGAAGATTAATGACCATAACCAACCAGACAGAAAACACAAGAGGGGGGAAAAAGAAGAAGTTTATAGAAAACTTTCACTATGCACATATGTAAGAAACAAGAGTGTCTGTGAACTGAAACATACAGTGCACATGGCAAACATGTAGGACACCACACGCAAATGTCATGTCTTGCCCCTAGACATACAAAAGAGTCACGCAAGTGCCAAATGTGATGAAATAATCGTTAATTTCCTCTGTCATACTTTATATATACTGCACATCTGTGTAAAACACAGTGACAATTTTATGTATCAGTGAGCTATAAAAGTGACACTATGCCCACTGGCCACAACATGATTTACCCAAGTAGGAAATGATCTCAGATGAACATCCTTTGTTAGTCCTATAACAGCATTCTTATCGAACAATCACAGCCCTAAACTGATCCCAATCCAAAACCCAGGGGTGTAAATTTGTACCTGTAAAAAGTTTAATTACAATTTTCACAGTGTCCCAACTATATAAGGCTCTAACCTGCATCTGATGATTAACTCACCCCCATGTCATCCAAGATGTTCATGTCTTTCTTTCTTTAGTCAAATAGAAATTATTGTTTTTGAGAAAAAGACATTTTCTCCAAAAGATTTGTCTCCATATAGTGTACTTCAATGGAGATCAATGGGTTAAAGGTCCAAATTGCAGTTTCAATGCAGCTTCAAAGGGCTCTACACAATTCCAGACAAGAATAGCAAAACAATTGTCATTTCCCCCCCCCCCAAAAAATAGAATTTATATACTTTTTAACCACAAACGCTCGTCTTACACAGGCGTAAGTACCGAGCCAGTGTTAACAAAGTGAACGTGCAAAGAAAGTCAAATGCCCTTTACAAAAAAGGTAAAACCATGATGTCGGATGATTCTGACGTTGGAGGAGAAAATGAGATGGAGTTTTTGGCCCAATCCCGCATTTCTGAACCAAAGTACACAGATGAACAACTAAGCATGTGTGACTTTTCCAACGTGATTACACAGTGCGTGAAGACACGTATGCAAGATCAGTGTTTTTTTCATAAAATGTGTGAATTTTTTTTTTTTTTTTTTCTTAGAAAATGGCCAATCATTTTGCTAGATAAGACCCTTATTCCTCGTCTGGGATCATGTAGAGTCCTTTAAAGCTGCATTGAAACCACAATTTGGACCTTCAACCCATGAATACCTGTTGAAATCCACTATAAGGAGAAAAATCTGGGAATGTTTTCCTCAAAAACATTAATTTCATTTTGACTAAAGACAGAAAGACATGAACATCTTGGATGACATGGGGGTAAGTAAATTATCTAGAATCTAATCCATTAAAGGAGAAGTTCACTTTCAGAACAAACATTTATAGATAATGTACTCACCGCCTTGCCATCCAAGATGTTCATGTCTTTCTTTCTTCAGTCAATAAAAAATTATGTTTTTTGAGGAAAACATTTCAGGATTTCTTTCCATATAGTGGACTTCAACGGTGCCTGAGAGTTTAAACTTCCAAAATGCATTTTCAAAGGGCTCTAAACAATCCCAGCCAAGAAAGAAGGGTCTTATCTAGCGAAACAATTGGTCATTTTCTAAACAAATTGACAATTTATATACTTTTTAACCTCAAATGCATGTCTTGTCTAGCTCTGCGTGAACTCTGTGTATTCCGGTTCAATACAGTCAGGGTAGGTTGAAAAACTCCCATCTCATTTTCTCCTCCAACTTCAAAATCATCCTACATTGCTGCAGAAGTACTGACCCAGTGTTTACAAAGTGAACATGCAAAGAAGATCAAACGCACTTTACAAAAAAAGATAAAACAGCGATGTAGGACGATTTTGAAGTTGGAGAAGAAAATGAGATGGGAGTTTTTTGACATACCCTAACTGTACTGAACCGGAATACACAGAGTTCACGCAGAGCTAGACAAGACGAGCATTTGAGTTTAAAAAGTATATTATTTATTTATTTATTTTTAGAAAATGACAGAACGTTTGACAAGGGGGTGAGTAAATTATCTGTAAATTTTTGTTCTGGAAGTAAACTACTCCTTTAACCAACCTGATCATCGACAACAGAATCAAGTTCATCTTTAATAATGGTTATCATTTAAAATTAAAACACAATGTTTTGGGTCAAACAATATGTACATAGTAAATGTATTGCGAGGAATAAAATGTATGATTATTACCTACGAAAATAAGAATATAATACAGTAATGAAATACAGTTACTTAAGTACTTTGCGTCCCAAAATCAGAGAACAAGGTTGGAAAGAATCCTGTTGAAGCCCTTGAATGTAGCTCTAAATGCAACCCTGTAATCTGACTGTCTGATACGAATACTATTCCAGGATGTTATTCCAGCAACATGATGTTCTGCTTAGGTAAATCACATTAAGCATGCCATTGGCTGGGTGTCAGTGAAGCAAAGTGCTTGTCAATGAAAACAGAAGTGATAATTTAATTAGGTGTGTAGGAAAATTAAGATGGAAGATGGGAAGATGGAAAGGTGAAGCCAGTGAAGAACAAGCATCTGTGAAAATGAAAACAGAAAGATGAAGATGGCCAGAATGTTAAGTATTAAAGGAACGGTTCACCCAAAAATAAAAAAACTACTTAAAATGTACTCGCTGTCAGGCCATCCAAGATGTAGAGGAGTTTGTTTATACATCAGGACAGATTTGGAGAAATTTAGCACTACATCACATCAAACACTGACAGAGAAGAAATTGAATAAAATCGTTATTTTTGTTTTCTTTACACACAGAAAGTATGCTCATATCTTCATAAAATTAAGATTGAACCACTGATGTCACATGGACTAATTTATCGATGTTCTTACTACCTTTCTAGGCCTTGAACGTTTCTGTTGCACTGCAGTCTATCCAAGCTCAGAAAGCTCTCAGATTTCATCAAAAATATCTTAATTTGTGTTCCGAAGATGAACGAAGATCTTACATTTTGGAACGACATGAGGGTGAGTAATTAATAACAGAGTGTTCATTTGTGGGTGAACTATCCTTTTAAACCATATTATAAATATTCACTTTTCTAAATAACACCAGTATGGATGACGCTGCTGTTTTGTCTGCCGTTTGTGGTTGGATTGTGGTCAGGGGATTGAAGGCTGAGTGAACGGTTAGTGTATATGTGCACTGAAACACGGCCTTGACTGACACAGACAGTGACAGTGGCAGATTTACTCTGGGTGATGGGGGTCAGTAGGTTCGAAGCTAACACAAGTGGCAAATCAAACTAGGTCAAAATGAAAGCCCTTAATGCACGCTCACAAGCATACACACACACACGCTCAAACATAGCGTGTGTTGTGTCTGTGTTGTGTCTGCACATTTGACAGACATGTGGGTAAAGCGAGGTCATCCATCCAGGGACAGAATTGAGCTCAGATAGAAAACAACACTTAACAGTGACCACATACAAACACATTTCACCCTGAGCTTCACAGGTCGGTCAAGACCAACCGGTGATTGTCAGATAGCGCAAACTCACAATCCTTTCAAAACATTACGATTATTATTATTATTATTACATTTCTAAACCTGTTAGCATTCAGTTTTAAAATTAATTCTGCACAAGCTGATATTTGCTCTATGATCAAATGTTGACTCCCGGTGAGGAATGGGAGGCGTGCGTTTTGAATCCAGTCTCGTAGAGCATTCATCTTTAAAGAAACCCAAACATTGACTGAGGTATCGGATTGGACGTGCATCTGGTCCATCTACCTCCCAGCGAGGCCTAGGGCAAGGTGAATGCATCCCCTCTCATTACATCTCCACATCAAAACAGCAATGCTCAACTTCTCATTAATCATTCAGTTACTCAGGGTCAAGACATTTCTACATGGAGAGTAGCTCTACTTTATTAGCTTGTACAGGCCGTATGGGCACCAATTCCAGGGGGCATAATCAATGAGAAGCTGAAAATGAGTGACAGACAGTTTGTTAACAAAACGGGTGTGTGCCTAGAAGCCCTACAAAAAATAAAAAGATTAAAAAAAAAAGGTAATTGTACCAATTGGAACATTATGTCACAGAACTGCAACTTCATATCTCACAACACTGTTTTTCATGATTGCAACTTTACAATTCACAACTTGATGTCATATCTTACAATTGTGACTTTATTTTGTAATTCTACACTTCACAATGTGACATAATAGTTCAAAATTGACTTTGTTTCTCATATTTGTGACCATTTTTCAGAATGTGACTATTTCTCTAAATTCAACTTCACAATAGCCAGGTTTTAATCCAAAGTTGCAAATTTAACTTATTCGCAAATTTGGAATATCGCATAAAACATTTGCAAATATGCATAGGTCACGTTCACACAGCAGCAGAATACGGTTGTCAATACCGTATTTAAGTCCTTAATATGGTTACGTTCACACACAGTGCGGTTATTTACAGGTGTGACAACCGTATTCTAAAACCAAACTCATAACCGTACATTTTCAAGACTCACAACAGCATTCTTAGAACACTCACGCTGTGTAAAGGGAACAGGACTGGACAACTAGTTGTCCGTCACGTTATTCAGTTATACCGTGTGCTGCATGCTTTTAATTTGCCGCTCCCTCCCGTCAATTATGTGTTCTGCGCGCGGCTCAAATACTCCACTCTCGACTCAAATTTAAAAGCTGCTGTCGATTAATGATGATTTTGCTGTCGATTGGACTCTTGTCGTGTCAGAAAGTGATAATACCTTCATTTTTTTTACGGACGTTGCCATTAGTGATATTGGCTTTGGTCTCTGTTGTTATGGCTACTCGTAAAGAATACAGGCTTGACTCCTGTTGCATGTTCATACAGACAGTAATGGAAAAGTGACTGTAAGTTGCTGTGTGAACGGGACATTTCGAGACTCACACCTGCAAGTGCCATTGTCAATCCCAAAAACTGACAATGTGAAGGTGGGCATAGTTTCCATCCATCAAATCAAAGTAAAAAAAAAAAAAAAAATGTCACTTTCTGATAAACTGGCACTAAATATCACTAAGAAAAGTAGAAGAAACTACTGAATGCAATAGTTTTCATATACAATAAATGACTTGTGCCTCAGAGCGAGCAGACAAAACACAATAAATGCAGTTATTGCTTTCGAAGGTGGATGCTGTTTGGGAATGCAGTCTAAATATTTCACAATATTTTTATTTATTTTTTTCCTAGTAATTGTGACTATATATACGAAAATGTGTCTATTTTTCTTAATTATGATTTTGTATTGCACAATTGAGACTTTATCTCTCACAATTACAACTTTCTCAAAATTGCAACTTTATATCTCACAACTGCTGTTTTGTTTCTTGTACTTGACCCTTCACAAACAGTTTGACTGACAGGTGATCTGACCAATCATAACGCTGCATCCGCCATTCTGTAAAACAAACAAATCAGACAGGAGAGTAGATTAACTTCGGTGGACTTAAACTTGAAAAATTGTGTGTATTGACGTTTTTCGGTGTTTGAAATAAAAACAATGTTCTGATGAGGTCTTTTTTTTTTGTGTTTTAAGTAAAGAAGACGATCGGTTCACGTGTCGATTTATCTAATAAGGCACATGACACATTGAAGAGCCAAAAAAACTGCATTTATTGTTTGAATTTCTTAAAAATGACATTTTAAAGCTTGTTTCGTAACAAAAGTAACCTGACTCTTTCTTGTCTGTCGGCGTGTTGCCAGTTTTCTCTTTGCTCCGCGATGTATTGTTTTTTAACTGTGTGAGAACATGATGTGTAGTGTGAGAATGGCATTGTTTGTCATACATAGCAAAAGTAACTAAGGAGGGAGCGTTTTTGCAAATGGCCACTTGTGATCTTAAACCACACAACTGAGACGTTTTACATGACCTTATATAAACATAAAACATCTGCTCAAAACAAACAGCAGACAGGCTAAGTGAGAAGGCAAATTCACTCTCTGACAGCAGGTGGCGCTTATGGAACAGCAGTGATAGAGCGTTTCTGTGGTTAGTGCTGTAAACAAAGCAACCCCTGCTAAAAAAACAATAGACACCAGCACAAAATGGTTATAATGGTACTTGTATTGGTTTTATTGGAAACTGTAATGGACCCTGTTGATCTCTACTAGTAATTGGTCACCTTCTATTAGTGGCTTGTTAAAACCCAAAACAAACTACAGAAAACAATTTTTTAATGGTTAAAAGTTGATGGTTTGTAATGTTTGTAATGGTATTTGTAGTGGAAACCATTAGAATTTTCTGTAATGATTCCATTGTTTTTGTTTGTTGTTTTTTTTAGCAGGGACGTGCTTTTAAATACTACATTATTGATTATGGATTATGGAGGTAAGACGAAAAGAAATATCATCTAAACTTACTGAAGACAGTCATTTCCTCTCAGTGATACATTCATATAAACCCCTGCCCCTAATTCAGATTTTCTTCCAGTATTTAACAGTGATCTTGCTCTGTCTGCTGCCGTATTTTCTTCCCTTTGCACTACTTTATATCTCAAAATGTGACTTTTCACACATTGTGCCTATACACATATTTCTTATTTTAAACTTCATCTCACTATTATTTTTTATTCAGAGGATGAAACTGACTTTTCATACAAAGATAACAGTGTAGGAAGATGTGTCAGGAACTTGGCATTTCCACACCGTAGTATAATAGGGGTAAGTAGGTTGGACTTAAATAGAAAAATATCTTGAAAGAAGTAGCCATTTTTTTTTACAACGTACAGAATCAGAGCCAGAACCATCAGGTTAAAAAGCGTTAACCATTATCTATACATTATGTAGCGTGCACATATAGATTAATAGTAGGCCATGGCAGGAGAACTCAATGAGAGTAGACAATGGGGTGGCACACAGCCATTTGTCTAGATGAACATTATAACCACCGCTCACCTTTTTTTCATCAGGATAACTCAGTCCCTGTAGAGTAAGCCTTTCCCCTCATCTAGAGAGACACAAAAGAAAGTCATTGAGGCTTTTGTGGAGCGGGCGGCTAATGAGCACGTTCCCCATTGTGAGCATCTGGGCTGCGCGCTGTACATCTCCAACTAAACGCATGGATCGTTTGACACAATCAGAACCAGCCATGCGTCAATTAATGCATAATTATGCCTAAATAAATGGAACGAGAAGGAGAGGGGGAAAATAGATTTATTACAGATGGGTTTATGAACGATAAACAAAGCAATCGATCAATCTGGGGGTGGCTGGAGAGACTGCAACATGCTATTCAAATGCGTGGTAATAATTCCTTTCGTCTTATATGCTTAACCCTAGCAGTGCATGCAAGATGCAAATGAACTGCCAGACGGCGAAAACACCAGAAGAAGGCAGCTTCCTTTGGTGCGGAAATGATTAACGTTAAAACGTACTACTGCAGCATGTTGATGAATGTTTGAATTTTAGTCGACTGCTTTCTCAAAACATCATTTCATACAATGAAAAACAGAACGAGTTGCCACATTGAGCAGGTATTCAGTGTCTCCGCTTGGGCAATTTTAGTAGCGGCAATAATGAATGCAGGGTTGGATCATGGTCCTGTGAGGCTCCTGGGCATCTCATCTTTGGAGACCCCCCAGTGGCACACACATTATCATACTTTAAGAGACAAGGCTAAAAAATTATAAAAATGTGTGGTTTGATAGGCTAACATTACATGACTAAAAATAGTAGCCAGGGGCCCTATCTTGTGCTGCATGCTGAGGGGCCTGGGGGCCCTAGTGGTCAGCTAACACTGTATGCTCTGAGGGCCCAGTTTCCTTTGGAAGTCTCTGGCTGTGAGGTTTTGGTGGTCCCTGATAGTCTGAGGCCTCGGGGTACCGGTCCCATTGGTCTGGTTTATAATCCAGTTCTGAATTCATACTAACATGGTGGGCCACGAATGAGATCAGGAAGATAATTGTTTTTTTTTCATTGTGGCTCTGGAGATCATGTACACTGTATATATCCAAAACACTAATTACATATGATAATTTATGATAATTTCAGATTTAGATCAGTAATAATAATGTCTAGATGTTGGTGCTTTGGATATATAGTCATGGCCAAAAATATTGGCACCCTTGCAATTGTGTCAGAAAATGCAACCCTTCTCTCAGAAAATTGTTGCAGTTATAAATGTTTTGGTACTCACATGTTCATTTTTTTCATTTGCATTGGAACAACACACACACACACACAAAAAAAAAGAGAAGAAAAGTCAAATCTGATACAATTCCACACAGAACCCAAAATATTATTGGCACCTTTAACTTAATATTTGTTAGCATCGCCTTTGGAAAAATAAATGAAATCAATCGCTTTTTGTAACCATGAATGAGTTTCTTACACCTCTCTACTCGAACAACTCTACTTTTGCAAACTGCTTCAGGTCATTCAGATTTGAAGGATGCCTTCTCCCAACTTCTGTTTTGTGATTTCTCCACAGGTGTTCTATGGGATTCAGATCTGGACTCATTGCTGGCCATTTCAGAACTCTCAAGCGCTTTGTTTGTAACCATTTCTGAGTGCTTTTTGAAGTGTGTTTTGGGTCATTGTCCTGCTGAAAGACCCATGACCTCTCGTGGAGACGCAGCTTTCCGACACTGGCCCCTACGTTGCGTCCCAAAATTCTTTGGTAATCATCAGATTTCATGATACCGTTCACACAGTCAAGGCATCCAGTGCCAGAAGCAGCAAAGCAACCCCAAAACATCTTTGAACCTCCACCATGTTTGACTGTAGGAACTGTGATCTTTTTTTTTTTTGAAGGCCTCATTTATTTTTCTGTAAACAGTGCCATGATATCTTTTACCAAAAAGCTCAACTTTCGTCTCATGTGTCCACACAGTACATTCTCCCAGAAAGATTGTGGTTTTGTCACATAAGTTTTGGCAAACTCCAGTCGTGCTTTTTTTATGCAGTGGTGTAATCATTCAGATGGCGACGGATATTGCAAGCTGACACTGTTGTACCCTGTGTCTGCAGATCAGCTTGAATTTGTCTGAAAGTTAATCAGGGTTCTTTATCCACCATTCGAACAATCCTTCGTTGTAATTTTTCATTAATTTTGCTCTTCCGTCCATGTCCAGGTAGGTTAGCTACAGTGTCGTGGACTGTAAACCTCTTGATGATATTGCGCACAGTGGACACAGGAACATTAAGATCTCTGGAGATGGACTTGTAGCCTTGAGATTGTCCATGTTTTTCCACATTTTTTTCTCTCAAATCCACAGACAACTCTTTAAACTTCTTTCTTATCTCCATGCTCAGTGTAACACACAACACAAAGGTTGAGTCAACTTTTCTCCATTTTGACTGGTTGCAAGTGTGATTACTATATTGCCCACACCCGTTACTTGCCACAGGTTTGTCTAAATACAAATTACAGGAGCATCACATGCTTGAAAAGCAATTATTTCAACTGTTATTGTAGATTATTGCTGCAGCAAAGCAAAGCAAGTACAGGCACTTGTTACTGCCGATGCATACACCAATACACTGCAGTGAGTATTTAAGACATACTGCTGCTGCACAAATAGCATATAAAATAACCTGTAGCACCCGTAGTATACAGGTGGAGCTGGGGAGGTGGAGGGTTTCAGTGTAACTCTGAAATTTGCTGCAAGTGAATTCTACCCAGCCATTTAAAAGTAAAGCAGTAAGCTCATTGACTGCATATGCAACATGAACCAATCATCTTGTGTCATTTGTGAATATCACAAGTTTACATTAAGGACCCATCAGATTGTGCTATCTAGAGTTTCATGACAGAACTTGGCATGTATTATCGCTAAATGTAACTATATTAATTGGTAGCACTAATTTGCCAAATGCAAGTATAAGGCATGAAGATATGTAGATATTAAAAACTTCAACATCATGACTCACTGTAAAACTGCTATGAATCAATGTGTATTATTAAAAATACATTTGACTTGACTAGTAGTTTGCACTGGTAAGAGTATTGCAAATTCAAGTCTGTTTTATGTAGTTTTCCCATCTTCTCCCCATTGTGTTCTGTCATGTAAATAAACTGTAAATAAAAATACAAATAAAATAAAATATGTGACCCTAGACCACAAAACCAGTCATAAGGGTCCATTTTTTTTTTTTTTAAACTGAGATTTATACATCATCTGAAAGCTGAATAAATAGGCTTTCCATTGACAGGACAATATTTGAAAATATTTTGAAAATACAACTATTTGAAAATCTGGAATCTGAGAGTGCAGAGGGTGCACCTTTAAAGTTGTCCAAATGTTCTTAGCAATGTATATTACTAATCAAAAATTAAGATTTTATATATTTATTTACAGTAGGAAATTTACAAAATATCTTCATGGAATATGATCTTTACTGAATACCCTAATGATTTTTGGCATTAAAGAAAAATCAACCATTTTGAACCATACAGTATATTGTTTGCTATTGCTAAAAATATACCCATGCTACTTAAGACTGGTTTTTATTTCAGGGTCACATAAATAATAAAAATAAAAATAAAATAAATAAAATAAAATAAAATAAAATAAAATAAAATAAAATAAAATAAAATAAAATAAAATAAAATAAATGCAACTGTTCGCTGAAAACTGTATATATCTTAAGTTCACAAGTATTCTGAGGGTCTGTACCCTCAGCTCCCCTATTATTTATTATCACCCTTTATCGTAGTGTGTCAAGTGTAAATACACACTTGACAAATCCAGACAAACTTGTCAGGTGTTAAAGGTACTCCCCAGCTACAAGCTCATACTTTTGCGTCATTGGTTATAGAAGCCATCTCTTAATTTGTTAATGCACACACTTTACCTCTATCCCAACTTGTGGGTCATTCAATCCTTCCATCCTGTGAGAGCGAATCTTAACATTTCACCACCTCAACCATAAATCATATTAATAGG
>JAHKKF010535421.1:1594-15962 GCA_019740295.1 Labeo calbasu | reverse complement strand
AAAAAATATCTGCCATTGGGGTCATAAAAATAAACATAATTCAGTGAGAAAATTACTCTTTTTACACTTTTAAATTATATATAATCTTGCTTTTAAAGTAAATGTATCTTGATTGATGTTTAGATATTTGTACTGGAAAACAAGGCACAAATACTGAGGGAAAAACACATTTTTTGCAGTGCATTTAGTCATTTTCATGCCAAGGCCACATTTTTATTTTTTAAAATTAGTTTTAATGACATTTTTATATTTTACTTCAGCTTTAATTCATTTTTGAAAATGTTTTTAATCATTTAAATTATAATATGATGATAAGAGCAGCTGAAAAAATGTAATTTATCAAATGAATAAATCGCTGCTTATGGGTGACCACAAGTGAGGTTACAGTGACTTTGCCTCACAGTGTGTTAGTGTGTGAACTATCTATCTATCTATCTATCTATCTATATATATATATATATACATACATACATACATACATACATACATACATACATACATACACATACACATACACACAAGGGGACATGTATCTAATCAGCAGGTTTTGATTGTTTGTGCAACTGTTGTGTGTGTTTGGCATCAGTGTGATAACTATGAGATCCGGTCGGGCAAATATCTGGGCGTCTGCATCTCTGTGGCCAACAACCGTCTGTTCGTGGGGTCCATTCCAAAGAACAAGACCCGGGAGAGCATCCTGGAGGACTTCGGCAAAGTCACAGGTGAGGCGCGTGCGGCAGGTGTGGTGTGGAGGATCCTCCTGAGGGCGTCGCTGACGTGTTTGTGTGTGTGTTTTTCAGAGGGTCTGCAGGAGGTCATTCTGTACACGCAGCCGGACGATAAGAAGAAGAACCGCGGCTTCTGTTTTCTGGAGTATGAAGATCATAAATCGGCGGCTCAGGCGCGCCGCAGGCTCATGAGCGGGAAGGTGAAGGTGTGGGGGAACCCCGTGACCGTGGAGTGGGCCGACCCGGTCGCCGAGCCCGACCCGGAGGTCATGGCCAAGGTCAGTCTGTGTCCGTCCGCACGCGGAGTATGTGGTGTGCAGACGGCGGACTGTCCTGATGTGTGATGATCCGCTGTGTCCCGTCAGGTGAAGGTGTTGTTTGTGCGTAAGCTGGCCACGCCGGTCACTGAGGAGCTGCTGGAGAAGACCTTCTCTCAGTTCGGCAAACTGGAGCGCGTCAAGAAGCTGAAAGACTACGCGTTCGTTCACTTTGAGGAGCGAGATGCAGCAGTCAAGGTGAAACGCCTTATTTATTTAACAGATTTAAATCCATCCATATTTTTCATTTTCTTTAAGAATTGAGCTTTTCAATTATTTTAAATGGCAAAAAAAAGTAATTACTGGTCTTGCTGCCATGCTTTATAAAGGACACAATGATGCCGCTTCCTGTTACAGTAATAAGTAGATCTGTGCATCATTTGGTCAAAATTAACAGCCGCAGGTCTTCATGAATAATAATAAAATCCCACAGTCTCTGGCTTTGTGAACCTATATTTACTTCATTTAGCAAAATGTAGGATTTGTACTTTTCCTTCCCTTGAGCACATGCGGACGGACTCTTGTGTGTGTTTGCAGGCGATGCAGGAGATGAACGGTAAAGAGCTGGGCGGTGAGGAGATCGAGATCGTGTTGGCCAAACCTCCAGATAAGAAGAGGAAAGAACGACAAGCTGCCAGACAAACCAGCAGAAACACAGGGTGAGATGTCTCATGTACAGCTAGTTATAAATATTGAAACCCAACCCTAACAGACAAGTCAGCTCGTTTACAGTTAAACCTTCAAAAAGTATTGTTTTTAGTAAGGAAACAGAACTTTGTAAATGCTTTAAGACCCTCAAAATAGGCATAGCTTATTATTATTATTATTATTATTATTATTTTATTTTTTTATTATTTTTTTTATAATTATTTTTTAAGAGATATAACCATTTAATAAATGTTACAAGTGTTTTTGTGTTTGGATCATTTTGACCTGGGTACGTATGAAGCACCAGAAGGTGTCAAAAATATTTCATGAAAAATTATTTTATGAAATTGTTAGTGGCAAAAACTTTTGTAAATTATATTTAGCCTTTTCCCCATATCTCAGACACTTTTGGACTGAATTTGATTGATTAAATGAATATGTACGTCTGCTGATGAACCACTGCAGAAGAAAAACATCCATCACTTTTTCTCATCTGAAAGTGAATGTTTGTGGAAGTAAAATGTATTTATTTTTTAATAATTTTAGTAAGTTTGATATTTTGTTACAAATAAATATGTAGGTTTCGTAAATGTGGGGTTAATATGGGTAATTCTGAGATTGTGTTATAAACTTCATACAGTGATATATTTAAATAACATTTCTACAACGGCGTTTTAGTGCCACGTTAAAAATGGTTTTAAAACTCTAAGATTATGACAATAAAGTCAAAATACTATGAGAATAAAGTCAAAATATTACAAGAATAAAGTCGTAATAGTACGTGAATAAAGTAAAAATATTACGAGATTGAGGTCGAACTACTACGAGAATAAAGTTTTGAAAACTCTAAGATTTAATATATACTTTGAGAATTAAGTCGTAATACTTCGAGAATAAAGTAAAAATGTTACGAGAATGAAGTTGAAATACTGCGAGAGTAAAGTTGAAATGCTCTGAGAATAAAGTCCAAATATTTATACTTTATACTCTGAATATTACAACTTTAATCTCATAAATTTTTTTTAAATGTTTTAATTTGATGTGGCACTAAAATGCTGTCATACAATTCTCATCAATATTAAAATAAAAAGTCCTGAGGGATTAAAAAAGACCTCTGTTTTTACAAATGAGAACTTCCCCAAATTTGTCTTTGAGCTATGGTAAAGTAGATGCTGACGGCGTGTCTGTCTCCACCTGCGCAGGTATGACGACTATTATTATTATCCTCCTCCTCGCATGCCTCCTCCGGGGCGCGGTCGCGGGCGCGGCGGACGGGGCGGATACGCCTACCCGCCCGATTACTACGGTTACGAGGAGTACTACGACGACTACTACGGTTACGATTACCACGACTACCGGGGCGGCTACGACGACCCCTACTACGGTTACGACGACGGCTACTCCATGAGGGGGCGGGGCAGTCGCGGCAGCCGCGGAGCTCCGCCTCCCCCCAGAGCCCGCGCGGCTCCGCCCACCCGCGGCAGGGGCGGCTATCCCCCGAGGGGCGGGGCTCCCATGGGCGCGGGACGGGGCCGCGGGGGACGCGGCGGGCCCTTCCAACCTCCCAGGGGCCGCGGCACCAGAGGCGCGCGAGGGAACCGCGGCGGCAACGTGGGCGGGAAGAGGAAGGCGGACGTGTTCAACCAGCCGGACTCGAAGCGCCGGCAGACCGCCAACCAGCAAAACTGGGGCTCGCAACCCATCGCCCAGCAGCCCCTGCAGCAGGGCTCCGACTACGCCGCCAGCTACGGCTACAGCAACGACACGCTCGAGTTCTCCCAGGATTCCTACGGCCAGCAGTGGAAGTAGACGCGCCATCTGGCGCCCGCCCTCGTCCTGAGAAACAAGACCGTGATTGGCCAGCAGTGTTTGTTTGACTTTTCTATCCTCCAATAGCCCTGTAGATTCTGTCCGTGGCCCCCAGAGCGTGTCCGACGGGACGTTTGTCTTAAACAGACCACTTTTATTCCTACATCCTCCTTGTTTTAAACTCCACCGTGAACATTTTAAAGAAGACACTGATACTTCCGAGCAAACGTGTGCGTGTGAGAGGACGTTCCAATCATGAAATGGCCTTCCAGAAAGATGTGTCGTCCTTCCCGCTGTCCTCCGTTCTCATCGTCTCTCTTTCTCTTTCTCTCAGTACTAGTGGCATAGGGACTCGCTTGTAAATACTGGCTGTCGACTAGAGCTTCGTTTCAGCGTTTCCTTTTATTTTTTTTTGTCGTTTTTTTGCAGAAGTGGAGAAAAGAATCCACGAGAAGGAAAAAAAAGTTTTGTAGCAGGAGTGCTGTTTAAGTGTCTGTTTAGCATTTCTAGAAGTAGTTGAATTGTGTTTTTTAAAAACTGATATACTGATATTATAACTTCAGATGTTTTTTTCCATTTGGGATTTGCTGGTGAGGGTTTGGTCTGGCTTACCTTAAGAGCTACGGCCCGCTGGTCTGATGTTTGTATTTATAACTTTTATTTTTTGTTTGTTCAGTTTCAATAAAACTCAATCGAGCAACTTCCACTGGTTTGTCGTGACGGTGTGTGTGTGTGTGTGTGTGTGTGTGTGTGTGGCTCAAATACAGACTAAATGGAACAAACTCAACATGCTCAGAAGTTTTTAAATATTCATATGATCTAAATAATATTAACACTTTATTCATCAGATCAGATGTGTGTGTGTGTGTGTGTTATAGAAAAACCCTGCATGTGTTTGACTGGTAATCAGTTGAAGCTCGTTCTGATTCTTTTTATGTTCTGAGTCAAGAATAAACTGGATTGTGAAGCTAAATCTTCAAATATGCTCTTACAAAATGACTTTATTACTCAGTGGTTTTGTCTTGTTTTCTAGTTCCAACATCTAAACGTGCTTAAATCAAGATACGTTTAATTGAGAAGCAAAATGACACAAGATATCAAGTCTTATTTTGTGAAAATTGTTTTAAAATTAAGCAAATTTATTTAAAACACATTTTCCCGTTTGAATTAAGTTTAGTTTTCTGACGCCATTGGCAGATATTTCAATAATTTTGCATTTTTAAAGTCGTGCTGTCAAATGAATAATCGCGATTAATCGCATCCAAAATAAAAGTTTTTGTTGTTGTTTTTTTTAAATAATTTGTGTGTACTGTGTATATTCATGATGTGTATATATAAATACACGCAAGAAAAATGTTATGTTAAAAATATATTAGTTATATGAATATAAAGATATACATGTAAATATTTTCAAAATATACTGCGCGTGTATTAATATATATACACAGTATACAAGCATATTATGTAGAGAAACAATTTTATTTTGAATGCGATTAATCGTTTGACAGCAGTAATTTAAAGTAACTTAAATGTATGAAAAATACTCGGTAATAAAGTCCGTTTTGCAGTGTGGATGTAGTTGCGCTCTAGAATGTACGAGTCGACGACTTTAATTTTGTCATGTGACGTGACTTCCGTTGACGGTTCAGTGGCAAGATGGCGGCGGGCGGCAGCGGCGAAGATGCGTTTCAGACCTTCTACACAGAGGTTAGACTGAAACAACGACACACACTTACACACGCACAAAAGCGAGTAAAGACACGCAGGAGATGCGGCGAGTTCCGCGTACACGAGCAAATACGGGCGGTGTGTCAAATCCACTGAGTCCTACATAGACAACACTGTCAGTCACTACATCAGAGGAGTGTGCTGTGATGATCCGAAATCACTCGTCTTTCATGAATTATAAACGTCTGCTCGTGTGTTTTGCATCGTGACACTGTTTTCACGGCAGTTCGTCACATAATCTCATCACAGTAATGAACGCGTGTTTACAGTGATGACAGACAGGACTAATGTGTGTGATTCTCATCAATATCATGTCTCTGTGCAGCACAACTGTTTTCAACATTGCTAATAATCAGAAATGTTTGTTGAGCAGCAAATCAGTATATTAGAATGATTTCTGAAGGATCATGTGACATTGAAGACTGGAGTAATGATGCTGAAAATTCAGCTTTGATCACAGAAATAAATTACATTTAAACAGATATTCACATAGAAAACATCTGTTTTAAGTTGTAAAAATATTTCACTGTTTTTACTGTATTATTTGCATTGTATATGTGTTCTACAGGTGAAGCAGATCGAGAAGAGAGACTCTGTTTTAACCTCCAAACAGCAGATCGACAGGTTACTGCGACCAGGAGCCTCATACTTCAATCTCAACCCGTTTGAGGTCAGTTTATGTTATTAATCGCTGAATCTCACAGCTGACAGACACACACTGATCCAGAGCAACGTGAGGATTGTGGGACAGATTCAGTGTGTGTTGTCAGTTTACTGTGGTTTTTAGTGTTACGTAGTGTTTGGTTACACACACTGTTTACATGATTTGCCCACCACTGTATTTATTTTTTATTTTTTTATTGAAATGACAGTTTTTCTAGTTCAGTTGTTCAAAAATGCTAGTTATAATCTGAAAGTGTCTGTTTCATACAGGCAGATTTACTTAGATAATATAATAAAGGTGCCTATATAACAATATTCTGTTTAATATGAGTGAGTTTCTGTTTGTTTTTCAGTTAAAAAAATAAAAAAATAAAATATATATATATATATATATATATATATATATATATATATTCTCCATTAAAAATGTGTTGTTACAGCACAGGTTTATATGGAGCCTATCACATGACATGCAGTGAAAAAAAAGATTTGATTTTATATTAGATTTTAATTTTTATATTTTATGCTTTAATGTTAATTTTAGTTAAAGTTGCAGGGTTTTTTTTTTGTCATTTTTATTAATTTCTTGTTTTTGTCTATATAGTTTTTATTAATTTTATTTCAGTTTAATCTACACCACAAAACCAGTCTTAAGTATCATGGGTATATGTGTAGCTATAGCCAAAAATACATTGTATGGGTAAAGATCATGTTGCATGAAGATGTTTAGTAAATTTCCTACCGTAAATATATCAAAACTTAATTTTTGATTAGTAATATGCATTGCTAGTTCATTTAAACAATTTGGTGATTTTCTCAATATTTTGTTTTTTTGCACCCTCAGACTCCAGATTTCCAAATAGTTGTGTCTTTGCATTTTGTCTTTTTCAGTTGAATAAGAGACTATTTTCCCTATATATTTCATCATTGAGGATTTCTTAAGAAACGTCTCGTCTCGTTCTCGTGAACCCAGTCTTGTGTCTCGTTTCATCTCGTGGGATAAGTGTCTCGTCACACCCCTGATAATTTGTTAGGATAGGATATTTGTATCTCAATATTTGGCTGAGATACACCTATTAGAAAATCTGGACTCTGAGGGTGCAAAAAAATCAAAATATTGAGAAAATCACCTTTAATCAAAAATTAAATAAGTTTTGGTATATTTATGGTATGAAATTAACAAAATATCTTTAAGGAACATGATCTTTACTTAAAATCCTAATGCTTTTTGGCATAAAAGAAAAATGTATAATTTTGACCCATACAATGTATTGTTGGCTATTGCTACAAATAAACCCGTGATGCTTAAAGGAGAAGTCCACTAACAGAACAACAATTCGCAAATAATTTACTCACCCCCTTTGTCATCCAAGATGTTCATGTCTTTCTGTCTTCAGTCGTAAAGAAATTATGGTGTTTGAGGAAAACATTTCAGGATTTTTCTTCATATAATGGACTGATATTGTGCCCCGATTTTGAACTTCCAAAATACAGTTTAAATGTGGCTTCAAAGGCTCTAAACCCAGCCCAGGAAGAAGGGTCTTATCTAGCGAAACGATCGCTCATTTTTTTTCGGAAAATAAAAATTTGTGTACTTTTTTTTTTTTGAGCACAAAAGCTCAAGTAGCACAGGCTCTCCAGTGTGCGTCCATGTACTATTGAATCACGTCGAAAGGTCACGCCGAACGTAGGCGGAACTACAGACCCAGTGTTTACTAAGCGAATGCACAAAGACTAAGAAAGTGCAAGTAAGTCAAACGCTGTTCACAAACAAAAAGGTACAACGTGTCAGATGATTCTGAAGCTGTAGGAGAAAATAACATTTTCGACATACTCTACCTTTTTGAGCCGGAGTACACAGATGATGAACTTGTGGTGATACAAAGACTTGATTTGTAGTAGTGATGGGAAGTTCGGATCATTTTAGCGACTCGGACCTTTGAGTCTCGTTCAGCATAATGAACAAATCTTTTTTTAAATCATTTCATTCATTTTAGCAAAATCAGCATCACGTGACGCCCCATAAGATAAACTAGCGATTTCAAAACAGGTGAACTAATTCCAGTACAGAACCTAATTGCTAATTGGATGTTGCACATGCGCGACTGAACAAATCACTCCCCGAGATGACGCACTGTACCTGAGTCACATTAAAGATTAGTTCAAAATGAACGAATCGTTCATGAACGACCTGTGGACGCACATCCCAGGGCCTGTGCTACATAAGCTTTTGTGCTTAAAAAGTATACACATTTTTATTTTCAGAGAAAAATGAGCGATCGTTTCGCTAGATAAGACCCTTCTTCCTGGGCTGGGATCGTTTAGAGCCTTTGAAGCCGCATTTAAACTACATTTTGGAAGTTCAAAATCGGGGCACCACATCAGTCCATTATATGGAGAAAAATCTTGAAATGTTTTCCTCAAAAAACACAATTTCTTCACGACTGAAGACAGAAAGACACGAACATCTTGGAGTACATTATTTGTGAATTGTTGTTCTGGAAGTGAACTTCTCCTTTAAGACTGGTTTTGTGCTCCAGGATCACATTTTAGTCCATCAAGTAAAACTAAATGAAAATAAGATATGATGAAATAAAACAAGTTTAGTTTTTATTTTATTTTGTTTTATTTCAGGTGACAAAGTTGTTTATTTTATCGATTTGGTTAGCTGTAATAACCCCGCTCATGACTTAATTCGTTCTCTCAATTTATTAAATCATGGCCACAGTATAGTCATTTGCTCCCTCAATTAAATGAAATTAAAATGGAGTGAACAAGAACAACCTGGCCTTCATTTAATAATCTCTCGTGTGTGTGTGTGATTGGTGCAGGTTCTTCAGATCGATCCTGAAGCCACAGAGGAGGAGCTGAAGAAGCGTTTCAGACAGGTGGGTCTCCGGCTCACTGTGAGTTTGTGTGATTCAGAGTCTGAGTGTCTCACATCCGTCTCTCTGTCCTCAGTTGTCCATCCTCGTCCATCCAGACAAGAACCAGGACGATGCGGATCGAGCCCAGCAGGCGTTTGAAGGTAAACCACAGCGTCTCAGATGCTCGTGACAGTGTTTAGAGCGTCCCGTGGGGTTGATGTTGAGTGTGTGTGTGTGCAGCGGTCGATAAGGCCTATAAGATGCTGCTGGAACCCGAGCAGAAGAAGAAGGCGCTGGACGTGATCCACGCGGGGAAGGAGTACGTGGAGCACATGGTGAGACGCTGATGTTCTCCAGACACGCGTGTGTTTCCACAGCGCTTGATTCAGCACACTAAACACCACACTCACCTTCATCTGACAGATGAGCCAGAAGAAGAAGCAGCTGAAGAAGGACGGGAAGCCCATCGACGTAGAGGAAGACGACCCGGAAATGGTACGTTCACACCTCAAAACATCTACAGGGTCAGGATTTAATACAGACGCTACAGTAGTGTTGTACAGTATACCGGTAGTAAAAACGTATCACGATACCCTGCTTTTAAAAATGCATTAACGCTGTTTATTTAGGACCCTCTGATTAAAAGATCCATTGAGAAAAACGGAATTCACTGCATTTACGCGGAACATCATGGAGTTTGTCTATTTAAATATAAATCCAGTTTACTACACACATACTGAAGTGTGTGTGACGCTCATGGTGTTTTCAGCCTCTGCCGCCTCAATGTATGAGTGCACGAACACAAACATAATCTCTAGAACTGCTCTGAGTCACTCCATGAGCTTTTTACCATTACTTTTGGGAAAAACCATTGTCATATAATATACAAACAGAAACATAAAAGCAGCAACCCATCAAAATAAAAGTTGAGTTTAACTTGATTAGAAATTTTACTCAATGTAATGATAGTGCTATTACTAATAATAAAAATATTATTAAAACAATATTTAAGGAGTATTTTTCAGAAAAAAATATATACACATGGTTACCAGAATTTATTTACAAGGAAATTGTAAATACACAAGACAGTTTTTTTTGGAAAAAAATAAATAAAATAAATAATAATAATAAATAAATAATATAATATGATAAATAACTTCTTTATAAAAATCAAATTAATCTTTATAAATTAATTTGGCATGCTTTTGATTATTAAAATTATTGAAACTATTAGAATGAAATACAGAAAATTAGTGGAAAACAGATGAGGTCGACCGATGTATCGGTTTTGCCGATTAATCGGCACCGATAGTTGATTGGCGGAACTATCGTTATCTGCAAAAATCCATCCCGAAAGTTTTGTCGGGTCGGGTCTGTTGCTGGAGCGGCTGAGAAGGTCGTCGTTACACAGCAAAGTCCCTTTAGTCTTTGTTATACAGCACGAGAGCGGCCTCTAGTGGCGGAAATCACTGACAGCACATTCCTTTGTTTAGACACCTGACACTGCGCTGCACAGAGCGGGACACTTCAAAGACGGATAACGAAACGGTGTGTACAGTATACTGTAGTGCATGTTTTCATGTCATTACTAAGTGATGAATTTGTTGACTAGATGCTGCACTAGTGGAGAAATGACAGCAGTATACTTTTGCCCGTTTGGTGATCAAATAAAGTCTTGTAGACGCCGCTTGAATCAAATGCGACGCGTCCGGTGTGTGTGATACCGAATAGCTGCGAGTTCTTCTAGACGCGGCGCTGCACTTTTGCCCGTTGTGTGACTAACATATTTTTATATTTTGATTAGATAACCACAAATGTTCTAGAATAGAAGCAGTTAAATTGTGAAAGTACACAATATCCATATGCATGTAATTTCAATACTGTGGCCTTTGTGTAGATATTTAAAGATGGTCATCTTCAGCTTGATTGTTGAAGTAATGAAAACACTTTACAATACGAGTCCATTTGTAACATTAAGATGATAAAAGCTGTAGAATAGAAGTATTGTTCCTTGAATGTGTTAATTGCAGCATTTACTGATTTATTTTAAAAAAAGTTTAGTTGCTTTTGTTAACATTAATGAACAATGAAATAACTGTAATGATCAATATATAATTAATATTAATATTTTTATTCATTTATAAAGTATGGTTCAGTAGGTTACTTTTTTTAAATAGTAGAGCACTATTTATTTTCCGTTCATATCCATTTAAAAAAATTTTACGGCCAATTAATCGGTATCGGCCGGTGTGGTCCAACCTAGTTATCGGTATCAGTAAAATCCATTGTCGGTCGACCTTTAAAAACAGATTCACAGAATTTGATCAAAATAAAACTGAATTTGAGAAAAATAATTTAATTTCATAGGGCCTTAAAATTAAATTTTTGTTAAACTTGTAATAAATTGCTGTCCAATTGTATAAGTTTCATGATTTAAATGAATTAGACATAGCTTTTGATTCATATTTGTAATGTAGCCATTAAAGTAGAGTATAGCAAGAATTTAAAGTGAAAAAAATGGAATCCAGAAAAATTAAAATGGAAAAATGGAATTGAAAATAAAAACTGATTTTATAGGGTTATATGTCCTTTAGTTTGTTACTTGCATTTTTGTCTTACAAACACCAAACTTGGCAGTGTTATTCCTCTCCATATTCTGAAATTTTTTTTAGATTTCATTCACACTGATTTCTGCAAAATGTCACTCCTAACATGGTGAAAATGTGTTTGTTTTCTGTCTGTTGACAGTATTTTCTGATTTATGAGTGATAAAAAGAGAAATCCAAAACCTTCAACTCTACAATGACAACAAAATCACACAAGAATTGTAAAGCGGTGTTCAGATTTCTGTTCTGGACATTTATGCAAATGACTGCATATTTAATTAATTAAACTACTGTGATGAATGAACTGGTGAAGTGTGGCGATATCTATTAGAAACACTAATATTAATCATCACTGTTTTGAAGGCCAAAATCATTGATCATTCTCAAATGTTTTATTCTCTAATGTGTGTGTGTGTGTGTGTGTTGTTTTTTTTTAATTATTATTATTTCTGTTTTGTCCTCATTTGGCTTAATATTTTTGGTTGCTTTCCTCATGATTTTAACCCTGCGGTGTTCATGTGCTGGTCAAAAATGACCATTTTTTATTTTTTATTCCAATGAAATGAATGTTTTAATCCAATAATGTTTTATGTAATCATCTGTATTTTTAAGGGAATTTTATCGTAGTAAATGATTTTTCTGGAACAGCTATGATCCATTTATTGGGCGCAGATCTGAAAATGACATTTCCAGCCCAAACTGTGGAAAATTGAGTAGCTCAGACTTAAGTTTGGTCTTTTTTTTTGTAGATACTTGGCAGTGAAAAAAGAAAGTAGAGAAGTAAAGAAGTAAATAAAGACATAAAATCACTAGAAAAAAGGTTTAGAAGTTGAAATTTATTGTAATGAAAACTGCACAAAATTAATATTTTCAATATGAGCTTTTTTTATTCTAAAGTCGCATGACAGTCGATGACAAATCTGAAGTTGTGTTCCAAATTTAAGGTTGACGTCGCAAAAAAATGACTTTTCAGTGAGATTCAGTTTGGCCGCAGTAACAAACACTTCCACTAGATGCTGCTCACCTTTATAACAACAAACCGTACAAGTGTGACTCTTTTAGTCAGGACCTTTTCAAACTGTGTCCATGATTTTTTTTTTTTAACTTTTCACAAAAGGTTTTTTCAAAACCTTATCAAGTTTTGCACTATTCCAATTAAGGTGAGACACTGCAGGTCAATAGGGTAAAAAAAAAATCACTAATAGTTTAATCACCTTACCCAGTTGGTTGATGACATTGATAATTGCAAACATTTTTTTTATTACAAGTTTTTTAAAATGCTAGTTTTAAATATGCAAATCAGGCATTATTTAATGAAATATGTGCTCATTTGCATACATTTCTAGTACAAAAATCTAAACACTGGATGAAGTCAGTTTCAAAATTCTTTTTTTTTTTTTTTGAGTAGCTCATTTTGTCCCTTCATAAGAACAGACAGAAAACAATATATTTTCACAATTTTTGGGGGAGTAAAATGTATATAATCAAGCAAATTATATATGAACAAATCCCTCTGTAAAAACCTTCATGATATAGATGGGAATAACAGTGTTTGGTGTGGTGTGTGTAAGTGCTGCTGAAGTGGAGATTTATGGCTCAGTGTAGGAGGAAAAACTCATTTTGGAAAAATAGCCTTTAAAAATATGGATTGACACAAACAAAGTGCTTTAAAAGAAACATTCAACAGTGTTTTCTTTCCACAAGTCTGAAAAAACACTTTATGAAAAACCAAAAAGCCCAGAATCTCAAACTTGACAGGTGCATGAAAAACTGTTTTTGCCTGCAGTGTCTCCCCTTGAGAAAAACTAAAAACTAAAAAACTAAAAAGCCTAAAACGATCCAGCAGCAGAGGGTTGACAGTGTCGTGACAGACGTGTGTTTTTAGCGTGTTTGTGTTCTGATGTGTGTGTTTGTGTGTCTGTAGTTCCGGCAGGCGGTTTATAAACAGACCATGAAGCTCTTCGCCGAGCTGGAGATCAAGAGGAAAGAGCGAGAAGCCAAGGACATGCACGAACGGTAAAACACACGTCACGTCTGTCTGCATGTGATGTACAGTAGAAACACGTGTGAACGAGCGTCCTCTGATTGCAGGAAGAGACAGCGGGAGGAGGAGATCGAGACGCAGGAGCGCGCCAAGAGAGAACGCGAGTGGCAGAAGAACTTTGAGGTGCGATTAGTTATATTAGCGTGACGTTCGTCATACGTGTGTGTGACGATTCAGTCTCATCACGTGTGCGTGTGTGTGTGTGTCTTCAGGAGACGCGTGATGGCCGTGTGGACAGCTGGAGGAGCTTCCAGGCTAAAGGCAAGACTAAGAAAGAGAAGAAGAACCGCACCTTCCTAAAGCCGCCCAAAGTCAAGATGGAGCAGCGCGAGTGAGACGCGATCGAGACGTGAACGAGACGCTCCTGCTGTACAGACGAAGAAGAAGAAGCGCGAGTCTCGGTCCTCTTGTCCACTAATAGAGACACGAACCTGCGGCTCTCCTCACCTTTGATTCCTGACGTGCTGTTTTTCTTCTGCAAATAAACCTTTGTTTGTAGATATTTTCGTTCTAGTTTTTATATTGTACACAATTAAACCTTTGTTTTTGTCTGACTGTATGAGTTTCATGTTATTCAGCCGTTTGTTTGTTTGTTTGTTTGTGAGAGGAAGAATTTTAATATTAAATGGATGAATCTGGAGTTGCTGTTATTTGTTTTTTTTTGAGATACAATTTCAGTTTTTATGAATATAAAAAAAAACTTTAAAACAAAAAAATATATCAAAAGTTTTATAATAAAAAAATGTATATTTATATTTTTGTTTTAATTGTAAGGTTTTAGTCATTTTAAGTTGGTTTGAGAAAGCAAAACTCGTCCCAGATGCCAGCAACATGCTATAATTTATTATTCTAGAAACAAACTAGCAACATGCTAATCATGCTAATAACATGCTGATCATGGTAGAAACATGCTAACCAGATGTTAATCATACTAATGTTAGCAACATGATATTAACAT
>JAHKKF010535420.1:109427-173026 GCA_019740295.1 Labeo calbasu | reverse complement strand
ATTTATGATTTTTCAGCCATTTCAACTGATATTATCCTAAAATGGCTTAAGTTACTCACTGTTGTAGTCGGTCTGCTGCTCCTTGCCGTGCTTAACTCCTCATTCTGCCTCTTTTGTGCTTGGCCCCGCAATTGCTGCTTGCAGCTATATTTATTATTATTATTTTTTTTTTTTTTAACTTTGTCCAAGTGTTGAGCCATCACAGGAAGGGTGGACCTTAAAAAAAAGCAATGCTTTGTCACTCTGCTTTAACACACTTCAACAGCTCTGTTGGGACCAACATGACCAGTGCTTTCTCATCTACTTGGCCTTGATATGACGACCCTTATGTCTAGTGTTTGAAATATGCAGCTTAACAGAAACTAATTTATATGAGTGCAGATATTAGATAATGTGGAACCCTAATAAGAATCCTCATAGTCTGAACGACTTTGTTGATTTGTTGTTGCTTCATAGATTGTTTGGAAGCCTTCGATTGTCATTTTAACATCAATAGTGATCAATAATCTGCCATGTCTTTTCCTAACAGAGCAGCGTACAATAGTCCCACCTGACCAGAAGTGCTAATTAACGAAGTACCTGTTTGAAAATAAGTGCTCCTGTCAGCTCTCTTACATTTAATTAGTAAAACACAATAAAATGCCTCTCAAATGGCACAGTGCCTCTACTTTATTAGTTTAATGGCTTTCCCTGGTTTGGTCTTTGAAAGGCCTTATTTAGAAAGATGTGCCAAGCAGGCAAGCGTTTTTTTGTGACTTAACTGTTTTGGCTTGTTTTACTGTCTGGAGCAGCATATTTGAAGGTACAGTTGGTATTTTCTCCTACTCTGTGCTCGTGGGATTTGTATGCATGTTGTAAGAGATACATATTACTCTAAAGAGTAAAAAACTACACGTACTTAACTACACGTGTGTACTTATTCTTGCTACATTGTGGGGACACAATGTGTGTGTGTGTGTATATATATATATATATATATATATATGTATATGTATATGTATATATTAGGGGTGTGACGAAACGCTTATCACACGAGACTGGGTTCACGAGAACGAGACAAGATTTTTAAACCTTTTTTAAAGAAATCGTCAATGATTAAATATATAGGGAAAATAGTCTTTTGTTCAACTGAAAAAGACAAAATGCAAAAAAAAAAAAAGATTTAAACAAGAGCTTCACGGTTCTCGATAAATTGAGAATCCCAGTTGTTTTTAATCAATTGGTGACCATGATTCTCATGATTGTGGAGAAAAAGATTAGAAAACTAAACAAAAGAATATTTTTCCTATTTAAAACTTGACTCTTCTGTAGTTACATCGTGTACTAAGACTGACGGAAAATGAAAAGTTGCGATTTTCTAGGTCAATATGGCTAAGAATTATACTCTCATTCCGGCGTAATAATCAAGGAACTTTGCTGCTGTACCATGGGTGCAGCAAGCGCAATGGTATTAAGCAGCGCGCGTTTTGTCGCCGACCATATCAGTGAATGACAGGTTCACATCGGAAGTGGAATGATGGCCGACCCTCTGATTCATTAACATGGGCAGCAAGAAAACGTGCTTTTCACGCTCCACTGACACTCGCAGTTTGAAACAGTCGTAATAGCCATAGCTGAATCGTTATCATTCAGGAATAAGATCATGTGAGATCTCCATGTTTTAAGGATTAATCGTGCAGCTCTAATGTAAACACTGCAAAATGTTTTGCGAGGATGTCGTCACATCCCTTATATTTATGTATATCCGTTTAGGTTATAGTATTTAAAACTAGTCATACATAAAAACAGCAGAGGCCTACAGAAGATTGACATTAAGATACTGTAGCTAAGGAAGTGTGTGTTTGTGTGTGTTGATTTCACACTGTCTGCAGAAGTAACCGTTATTCTCACACCGTACCTGTGGGTTTTCTCTGCACATCTCGCTGCAGCTCTTCCTGGAGCCTCTCATGCTGTCATGATGCTATTTCTGCAGCGCTAGTGGGATGATGTTTTACTCGCAGTAAATGTCTTGTCCTGCTTTCACTACCCTGAGCACAAGAGTGATTTATGCAGTTTGTTTCATGAGCATCACCTGCTCACTGTTTCACACCATTATTTGGGGTTGTCACCTGGAAAAGATAAGCGATCCTCACAGCTGATAGAAATCACATGCATCATATCTCATTTGTTCATTGTGACACAAGTCAACTCTTAATCTTCATGGTCATATAGATGTGTGAGAGTAGGAAAACTTTTGCTCATTTTAATCTCTTTTTCTTTTGTAGATAGACAAGTTTGGACAGAACAGGGACTCTGTATACTTCAGGGATGGCGTACGGCGCATCGATTTTGTCCTGTCCTACGTTGACGACAAGGATGGAGACAAGAAAGCGGTATGCAACTGATATACAGAAACTTCATAGTACTTTTTTAAAAGGTTTTTTTAAGGGATTAGTTCGCTTCCAGAATAAAGTTGTCCTGATAAGGTATTCACCCCATATCATCCCAGAAGTTCATGTCTTTCTTTCTTCAGCCAAAAAGACATTTTTTGAGGAAAACATTCCAGGATTTTCTCCATATAGTGGACTTCAGTGGTGGCCAACAGGTTGAAGGTCCCAACTAAAGTTTGGCAAAATGCCAGCCAAGGAATAAGGGTCTTATCTAGCAAAATGATTGGTCATGTTGTAAAAAAAAAAATTATATAACTTTTACAAATGCTCACCTTGCACTAGCTTTGCGATATGCGTTCGCGACTTTACACATTATGTAATCACGTTGGAAACTTCTAAAGGTTTAAAAAGGTAGGGTAGGGCAAAAAACTCAATCTCATTTTCTCCTTCAACTTCAAAATCATCCGACATTGTTGTTTGAATATATATTTTTTTTTGTAAAGCATTTTTTTGTAATGCAGGCGTTTGACTTGCTTTGCAAAACACTGGGTTGGTACTTCCGCCTACGTCACGTGTAGGGCTGCCGCTAATGACTTTTTTTTTAATATAGATTAATCAGTCGACTAATTTATCGATTAATCGGTTAATCTAAATGATTAATTTCCCACAAAAAAATTAATAAATAAATAAATATTTAGGAGAAAATGTGAAATACACAGTATTTCTTAAAAAAGAAAGAAAGAAAGAAAGAAAGAAAGAGAAAAATAATACATTCTTTTGCTTTATATATAAAATTAATTAATTGGAGCTGCTTTAAATTATTAAAATTTAATGGAACCATTCAAATGGAATCTAGAAAAGTAATGGAAAACACAGAATTTTGAAAAAATATAACTCAATTAATTAGACAGGCTTTTTGATTAATAAAATTGAATTTAACCATTAAAACAGAATATAGAAAAAAATGTAATGGAAAAAACAGAATTTGGAAATAAAACGGATTTCATAGGGGCCTATAATTCTAATAATTTTTTTGTGGTGATAAAAATAAATGTAAGTGAGCAGTAGCTTTTAAAATCACTTAAAAAAAACCACACACACATATAATAGCAATGAGGCAATAATAATTAGTTTAAATAAAGTACCAAAAGCAAGAAATCATTTGAATTTTTTTTTAACAAAACTGTTAAAATACATAATGTATTATAAACAATAGAGCTAAGGTACTTTACGCATTAGAACAAAAGCCTGCAGAGGGCGCCAACAGCCTGACGATTGTTTTTACACTTTACTGCGTGATCTAATTCTGGTTTATATTTGATTAAACATTTAGTTTAAATGTCCACTTAATATGTGGCCATTTCTTTACGACAGATGCTATAGCCACTGTAATTTATTGAATATTTGGGCATCAAAACGTGAGTGAGGGTTTAAGCTTTTTAATAATGCGTTTCATAGATTCTCGTCTGTGAAATGCGCCGCTTCCGGTATTTTGATGGTTAATTGAAACATGCAAAATGAAATTGAGGATTTTTAAAAATCAAATAGTTGACTACAGTCGACGGAATGCGACAGCCCTAGTCACGTGTGACCTTTCCAACGTGATTATGTAATGCGTGAAGTCCAGTTAGTGTAAGATGAGCATTTATGCTTAACGCTTATCTGCTTTTCTTTTTGGGATGTACACTCATGGTCTTTGCAACAAAATTTAATTTTGTAACAAATAATAGTTTTTTTTTGTTTGTTTGTTTTTTAACAAATGTAACTTTCCTGTTTATTAATGTTTGTACTACATTTGTGCAGTTTTCAGAAGATTTATTATATATTTTTAAATTACATAAGTTAATAAATAATTTTTAATAGGTTTTTATACAAAAACAGCTTTTAAGTAAAATTCACTTTATAAAAAACACATTTCTAACTTTTATTAACATTTTTAACTAACATACACTAAACCATGTCAAATTATTCATGTCATCCCCATGACCCCAAAGATCATGAGTGTGACTTTTTTTTTTTTAACACTAACATAAAATCAAGATATCATTCCAATTTTTTTTATTTGTAGATCTAGAAAATGCTGACCATTGTACAAAGTCTCATGCCATTTGGACAAAGAGAACATTTTTTACAAATTTTAGCAAAAATCATTTGCGGGTCGAAAAGACTCCGAAGAGCGGAAAACGGTTAAGTATATAGATGTCTATTTTTTTTAAGAAAATGACCAATAGTTTCGCTAGATAAGACCCTTATTCCTCAATTGGGATCATGTAGAGCCCTTTGAAGCTGCATTGAAACTGCAATTTGGACCTTAAACACATCGGCTCCCACTGAAGTCCACTATATGGAGAAAAATCCTGGAATGTTTTCCTCAAACCTTAATTTCTGTTTTGACTGAAGAAAGAAAGACATGAACACTCATTGACAAATAATTGTTTGTTTTTCACGGTTTTGATCGCATTATGCATTTTAATGCAGGAATTTTAATTGGCATGTATTCTCCCCAAATGTTCTGTGCTTGGCTTTAAACAATCAAACAATGACTGATGCTTAATATTGCTCATTGTGTACAAAAATAGCCTGATGGGGACCTGTATGTAGGCGTGCAGTGGTGCTGAGATGGGGTGAGATGTCTGCTGGGTCATAAGGCATGGTGAGAAACCGTGAGTCAGAGTCAGATTGAAGCTGTTGCACAATAAACTGAATGCTGAACACTGATTGCATAAAACGAGAGCAGGGGTCAACCACTTCTCTCTTGTCAGACCCTTCATTCAGTTCAATCGCTGAGAATGCTGAAGGGTTTGCCGGTGAACCTGTTTGATCTGTTTTCTCCTGTATGCAGAGGTTGATGCGTGGTCAGGCTCTCTGCTTAATGAAGGTCATATCCCTCGAGTCACCCGTTTGAGATGCTGTTCCATAAGATAAGATGTGGTAGCCATAGGTCACCGGTGCTTGTGGGAAATACGAGTTTTCTCTAAAGACTTAGTTCAAAGATTGTTTACAACCCTCAGAACCTAAAATGTCAAACCGTTAAAAGCTAAATCAATAGATTACTTAAAGGAGAAGTCCACTTCCAAAACAAAGATTCATATATAATGTACTCACCCCCTTGTCACCCAAGATATCTTTCTTTCTTTAGTCGTAAAAAAATTGTTTTTAGAGTTGAACGTTTCAGGATTTTTCTCCATATAATGGACTGCTATGGTGCCCAGATTTTGAACTTTCAAAATGCAGTTTAAATGTGGCTTCAAACGATCCCAAATGCGGTTGTAAATGATCCCAGCCAAGGAAGAAGGGTCTTATCTAGCGAAACGATCGGTTATTTTCATAAAATAATACAATTTAAATACTTCTTTTAAATTTCAATCTTTTAAATTGAGGGAGAACGTGAGATGGGAGTTTTTCGACATACCCTAACTGTCATGAACTGGAACAAAAACAGTCCAGGCTGAGTAGGACAAGACGAGCATTTGGCATTACTTTACATTATTTTTATTAAAATAACCGATCGTTACACTAGATAAGACCCTTCTTTCTCGCACTGGGATCGTTTGAAGCCACATTTAAACTGCATTTTGAAAGTTTAAAATCAGGGCACCATATCAGTCCATTATATGGAGAAAAATGCTGAAGTGTTTTTCTCAAAAACATAATTTCTTTATGACTGAAGCAAGAAAGACATGAACATCTTTGATGACAAGGGTGTGAGTACATTAGATGTGAATCTTTGTTTTGGAAGTGGACTTCTCCTTTAAGTAGTGAAAAAAGGGAAAGAGACTAAGAATTATGTAGTTGAAAAAGTTGTGTTGTTTTTCCTCCAGGAGAGAAGAAGAGAGTTTGAAGCCAACCTGGAGAAGGCTGGTCTTGAGCTGGAGACAGAAGATAAATCGGTAAAATTCTGGGCCACACATGCCCCCTCGTAGTTGCACTTTTGTTAAGCTTCTTTATATTATTTTATATTATTTTATTTTATTTTATTTTATTTTATTTTATTTTATTTATTTTTTGTTTGTTATTTTTTTTAGTCCAATAAAAATGCGCACATCTTTTATCTTTTTCTTACAGCTTTAAGTAAAATACTTCTATTATGCATTCATTTTATTTTTATCTCCTATATCAAAGTTCATACCTTTTTCTAGGTTTTTGCTGTTTTATTATATTAAAAAAATATATTTTGCTTTATTTTGCATTATTTATTTTATTTTATTTTATTTTATTTTATTTTATTTTATTTTATTTTATTTTATTTTATTTTTGTCCCAATAACAAAGCTCAGACCTTTATCTTGTTCTTACATCTTTGAGTAAAATAATTCTATTATGCATTAATTTTATTCTTATTTTATTTTTATCTCTTATATCAAAGGGGTTTTTTTTCTAGGTTTTTGCTGTTTTATTATAAAAAATATTTTATTTTATTTTATTTTACTTTATTTTATATTTTTAATTTATTTATTTTTTTATTTTATTTTATTTTATTTTATTTTTGTCCCATACCAAAGCTCAGACTTTTACCTTGTTCTTACAGCTTTAAATAAAATAATTCTATTATGCATTTATTTTTAGTATTATTTTTTTATTTTATTTTATTTTATTTTATTTTTGTCTCATACCAAAGCTCATATCTTGTTTTTACAGCTTAAAATAAAATAATTCTATTATGACTTCATTTTATTTTTATTTTATTTTTATCTCCTATATCAAAGTTCAGACCTTTTTTCTAGGTTTTTGATGTTTTATTATATAAAATAATTACATTAAATAAATGTATTATTTTTGAATTTTATCTCCTATCAAAGTTCAAACCTTACTTATCTTTACAGCTTTACAATAAAAAAAAAATCTTGTTCTCAACTATAATTATTATTATTATTATTATTATTATTATTATTATTATTATTTCAAGATGTCATTTGATGTGATTTTGCGTTATCAGTTACAACACTTACCACTCAAAAATATCTTCCCCTGCAGGAATCAGATGACCGTAAAACGTATTATTTGAAGATCCATGCTCCGTGGGAAGTGTTGGCCACTTATGCTGATGTGCTAAAGATCAAAGTGCCCTTTAAAGCGAGTGATATTCCCAAAGCTCGAGAAGTTCCTCTGGAGTGGTTCACTCACCCTTTCCGGCTGCCAGACAACATCATGAGGCCAGAGCCGGACTATTTCACTGCACCTTTTGATAAAAGCAAGGTCGACTTCTTCCTCATTGATGATAAGGACACATTTTTTCCTCCCTCCACTCGTAATAGGATAGTGTACTACATCCTGACCCGTTGTCCCTACTACAAGGAAGACCGTAAAGAGAAAGATAAGACAGGAATTAAACGACTGCTGAACAACAGCACCTACACCTCAGCTTATCCCCTTCATGATGTGAGTGTATATCACTATTACCATACAGAAGTTTGGATTTAATAAGATATAATCAAAGCAAAAATTAAGCTTTGTCATCACAGAAATAAATTAGATTTGAAAATGTATTAAAATTGAAAACAGCTATTTTAAATTGTATTAATATTACACAATAATATAGTTCACCTGTGTTCTTGATCAAATAAATGTAGCCCTTTTAAAAACATAATCTTACCAACCTCAAGGACAGTTCCATTGCATGTTAAAAGTGTTTGTGTCTTTGATCAACATTTGATTGCTGTTTGTTCCTCAGTGTCAGTATTGGAAGAAGGCTCAAGACATGCAGTGTGAGAGTGAGAGGTATCATCTGTATAGATACTGGGCTCGCTTCCTCTGCTTCTACAAGGAGCAACCACTCAATCTGATCAAGTGAGCACACTGCAGACACAATGCAAAGAGTGCACTAACCAAATCTGGAGCAGCTGCATCATCATTACGCTCCTGTTTGCAAGATTACATCTGAGTAGAAGCTGTACTGTATACGACATACTGTATCCTCACTTTTCTAGAGCAGCATATTAGTGTTGCACAATATACCGCTACTTAAAAAGCATCGCAAAACCCTGCTTTTAAAAACGGTACGATTCTGCGTTTTACTAGTACCGGTACTTTAAGAATGCATTTTCTGCGTGTCTGTGTTAGTGAATGGCGCAGACGCGCAGTTTTGTTTACTACACACATACATGTGACGCTCGCGGTGTTTTCAGCCTCTGCCACATAAATATGTGAACATAAACACATGAACATAATCTCTAGACCTGCTCTGAGAGTCACTTCATGAGCATTTTACCGTTTCTTTTGCGGATATAATGGAGACCCTAAAGGTCTTCACAGCAACCCGCCAAAATAAAAGTTCGGTTTAAATTGACAGTCAGAAATATATTAATACATTATTTAATGTAAAGATAGTACTACTACTACTAATAATAATAATAATAATAATAAATAGAATTAAAACAATGTTTAAGGAATATTTACCAGAATTTATTTACCAGAAAATTGTAAATACACAACACAGTATATCTATAAAAAAGGAAATAAATAGCCTATAATAAATTAATTCTTTAACAAATCTAATTGTCCTTTATAAATTCATTAGACGCGCCTTTGATTATTAAAATGTAATGAAATGATTAAAATAGAGTCCAGAAAATTCATGGAAAACAGAGACTCACAAACAAAACTGAAAAATAATAAAACATATTTCATAGGGCCTTAAAAACATGTAATTTTTGTTAAACTTTTAATAAATTGCTGTTAAATTCTGCAAGTTTCATGATTTAGAATTAGACATGCTTTTTGATAAATATTTTTTTAATGTAACCATTACAATAGAGTCTAGAAAAAATAAAACAGATTTCATATATTGGACCTTCTTTTATTTCGTTATGTTTGTTACTTGCATCTAGGTTCTTATTAAAATAAAAATGACAAAAAATGACTATGTCATGATATAAATTGTTGTTGTGAAATAAAATCACTATATTATGAAATAAGATTTGGCTTCATCCTTTAAGCTAACTTACCAGTATAGCAAAGATCTCTACATACCTGTATGCTTGGTGAAGTTGTTCACCATAATCCTGTGTAGTGACACTTGCATGTGATTATTTTTATTTTATTATTTTAATTTTTTTTTAAAGAGGGCATGAAATGCTTGTTTTAATAGATAAAATAACTATGATCTCCATTTGGATCATCTATTATTCAGTTACTTTTACTGTTGTTCTATGTTTTTTTGTAGTATCGGTTCAGTAGTAGTGTCGTGATATTTTAGTCAGGTATCGTATCAAAATTTTGGTGTTATGACAACACTGCAGCATATCAAACAATGATACATTTCCTGTTTGTATTTTGTCATAGGAAGTACTATGGTGAGAAGATTGGTATCTACTTTGCCTGGCTGGGCTTTTACACAGAAATGCTGTTCTTTGCTGCAGTCATGGGTGTGATCTGTTTTGTTTATGGTGTGCTCAGTTACGAAGATAACATCACAAGGTTAGTGACACTGGCAGATTATGTGGGTCAAATGAACATCCCTGCCTCCTGAATCTGAAACTGTGTGGTTACATGCATTTTTAATAACCCTTTGCTATTTGTGACCAATATTACAGTGCCTGATAACTGTAAAATCTAAGCCATCAGACGGGAAGTTGTCTTTATTATTAGGGCTTCAAGCATGTAGTGCTGAAACACGATTGTAATTGTTAGAATGGCCAAGGATCAGCAATCTCCACGATCGGGCAGACCAATCTATAAGTTGTGGAGACTTGAAACTTGAAGGCATGGGAGTACTCACACCAAGGCTCGCCCTAATCGGACAGATGGGGCTGCTACAGTGCTCAAAAGTACAAAATCGCTCATAACTCCTAAACTGTTCGTCGACAAAACGCGTGCCTCTTGAGGCTATAAAAACTTTTTTTTTTATTTAAAAAAAAACATGACCGCCATAGGCCGATGAACTTTGAGCACCTGTTACACAAGGTTAACGGAGGCTGTTTGGAGCAAAACTCAGTGGGCCTGTTTGACTTATGGCCTTCTGTGAGAAATTTGAAAGAAGTTAACCACTGATGTGAATCAAACCGTTTGTTAAATGATTGAGAAAATGTAAAAAAAAAAAAAATACTTTTGAGAACTAGCCTTAGGTTTTTTTGCTCGATCTTGGAAAAAAAAAAACTCTGCAGTACAATTCTCTGGACTGTCTAGGTCTATAATTATCAAAAATGTTGAAATTTTCCCTTTGGGAAGCTACAACAGGGTTGTTTAGAAAAGGGGCCTGTCCAAATATACCCTAAAGCCTAAATGAAAACTCAAATCTTCATGAAACCTTGTGAGAACATGCAACAGGTGTTTCTAAACAAGCATGCAAAGTTTTAGGGAGATCGGACCACAGCTGGTGCTATAACAGTCATAAACGTTAAAAAACATATTTCTGATAAATTACCTGGATTTGCCAAAAATGCTTTTGTTTAAATGATTTGTTTGGTGGATACAGGCTTGCTAACTAATATGTAATGTGTTTTTTGTTTTTTGTTTTTGCCTTAAAGCACTTGAACCCCGTTAATTGCTGTATATGTGTAATTGTTTTTTCAGTTAACCTAAATATTGTTATATTGAATGAGAAGGCAATATTTCTTTTTGTAAACTGTAACCTCTGATATGTGGTACATAGTATATTCGTCAAATGTTTATGTTCTAAAGCTAAAAAATTCTGAGCTGTATATTGAGGCATGTTTTCACCACAGAAAGCAGTTTTTATTTTACAGTTCAGATTTCTGAGAAAAAGTCAGAATTGCTAGATAAAAACTCAGCATTGAGATATGAACTTAGAATTGTGAGTTTCTGAATTCTGAGGAAAAAAGTCGTAATTATGAGATATAAATTGTGAATTGTGTGTAAACTCGGAATTGCAAGAAAGAGAAGTCAGAAGTCTGAGTTTACATCTTGCATTTCTGACTTTTTTCCGCAGAATTGCGAGAAAAAGAAAAAAAAAACTTATTCCATGGTAACTGACTTTTTTTTATAACAAGCAAAACCATTAAGGGCACATACAATCTGTAATGTGACAGATGGACTCTGGAGCATAGATGCGTTTGTTTTTCCAGTTTTGAAGATGAAGATGTTTACGGAACATGCTCATAATATCGTGTTTGTTGTTAGACCTGAGTAGTTAATTTGTGCCTAAGTTTTTCCATAGTGTGGTAATACAGTTTTCTGCTATGCTGATGTAATGCAGTCAGAGCGGAACTGAGATTTTGGTCATATTCACTTCTGTATTACAGTGATATTTCTGTCTGCTGTTTTCTTCATCCCTGTTTTCAGTAAGGAGATCTGTGACCCAGAAATCGGTGGGAGGATTGTCATGTGTCCACTCTGTGATAAAAAGTGCAGCTACTGGAAACTCAACTCAACGTGTCTGTCCTCCTGGGTGAGAGATGTTTTAGATGCACTGTTTGAATCCTAATGATTTCCCTTTATCACAGAGTGATCTTTTTTCCTTTAGCAATCCCATCTATTTGATAACGAGGGGACTGTGTTCTTTGCCATGTTCATGGGCATTTGGGGTGAGTGCACTCTTATGGTTTAAAATACTAGCTTAATAGCTCCATCTAGTGGTTAGAAAGATATTGCTAGTCAGACTTGGGATCTAATGAGAGGTTAGCAACTGTGCATGAAGCATTTTGAAATATTCATATTGTCAAATAATTGGTCACAGAATTTGTTTGCTAGAAAAATCTACAATGAAGGAGCATAATTTGTGTATGCATTTTGAAAATGTATCTTTAATCACTTGAGGGTAGTGGTGCATGTTGATTATTCATCACTGAACACTGAATTCGTTTCACACAGGCCTCAAAATGAGCTCTGCTTATGCAGTGATTTGATTAATCAGCACGGTGTACTCATAAATTAAGAACTGTTTATTTAGCTTCTAAACTTTAAGACCTTATTTGAGCATAATTATTGTAAGAAAAATAAAACAACACTGTGTGAAACCATGGGTGAAGCTGGTTAGATTTAAACAGAATTTATAAGTGTAAGCATGATACTCCTAAATAATGTACTTCTTATTTTTTTTCCTCTGTTTCTTGCTTTCTTTCCCTGGGGGCTTTGCAGTGACCCTGTTCCTGGAGTTCTGGAAGCGACGGCAGGCCCGTCTGGAGTACGAGTGGGACCTTGTGGACTTTGAGGAGGAACAGCAGCAGCTACAAATCAGGCCAGAGTATGAGTTGAAATGCACAGGCCGCAGACTAAACCGCATCACGCAGGTACCTGCAAGCGTCAATTAAATCCGTAACCTACAAAAATTGTTATGAGCAATAACATAGAAATGACGTGAAACCCAATGAAGGGGCCAAGTTAATTTCAAAGAATTTGTCTGTTAGTTTGTTTGGGATATTTGTGAAATCTACAGTGGAAGAAACTAAATGAGTAGTAGAATTGTTTGACAGGTAGAAGTCAATAAAAAAAAAAAAGTATTAAATCATCAATATATGCATGATAATAAAACTATTCATTCTGTACCTCATTTTAAATAGTGTGTAAATTAATGGTTTACTTCATTATAAATACTCTAGATGAATGAGAATATAAGATGTATATGACATGCCCATAAGGCATGGGTGCAGGATGAAAACCAACAAATCGGTGGTTAAAAAGCTAAAGATCTGCACTTCAAAAAGGTCCTGTCGGCAGGATTTTTTCAGATCTCAAATGCATGCAGATAGCTCTTAAGTAGCGTTTATTACATGGTAATTTGTGACTTTGAATCTGCGTGATATCTTTTAAATTATTTACATGATCTGAGTAAATATTTGCATTTGTCTTCTGCCCAAACTGATTTTCTGCTGTGAACTCAACCATTTTTGTTGTCGTTACATGTCACAAATACTGTTTGCTAATGTTCTCAATATAAATCAAATTTATGTTGTTTCTCAAGTAAACACTACATGCATATTGTCAGATAACTTTAAGCAGTGCAAATGTACTTCCTTTTGTTAAAGATGAGTTCTTTTAGCCTTACTGAGTTTCGGGGCAACATGTTTTAAGTTGAAGTAAATTGTCTATATGAAAGATTGCAAAGATAAAACTATTTTATTCTTTGCAATTTTATGAACTGAGCTAGAATATGTATCAAGATTGTATATGGGGTCAATTTAGATTTCATGGCAAAAATACTGTGAAAACTGTAATATTGTAAAATATTATTATTATTAATACAATTTCTTATTTTAATATATTTTAAAATGGAATTTCATTCCTGTGATGGCAAAGTAGAATTTTCAGCAGGTATCAATCCAGTCTTTAATGTCACATGATCCTGAATTTCATCATTTAAATTTGCTGATTTTTCTGAAGAAACATTTCCCGTTATATTTTTTCCTATGTATTTTTTTTTCTTGTGGAATCTGTAATACATTTTTCTAAATTCTTTAATGAATAGACAGTTCAAAAGAAAAGCATTTATTTATTTTTTTAATTTATATTTTGATAACTTTAATGCATCTTTGCATAATAAAACTAATTTCTTTAAAATGTATATGTTTATCCTAGTCATTTTATTTTTATTTGTAAAAAGTCATTTACATATTGTAATTAACCATGTTTGGGGTTGCAGCTGAACTCTAGTCTAATTATGGAGCTTGAACTGATGACACTGTCTTTATGCTAACAGGAAATGGAGCCTTATCTTCCTTTCCCAAGCAAGTGTGCCCGATTCTGTCTGTCTGGAGCTACGGTTCTCTTTTGGGTGAGTTAGTACGTTAAACAGTGCAGCTGTATTATATAGATTAATTTATCAGCTATTATGATTGGCCAGTTATATTTTGCAGTCCGATACAACTGTATATTTGACCTTTTATCATTGGCAACCAATTTCTTCCACATTGCTGGCTCATTTAAACAAAGATCACTCTGTTTAAAGTTGTTCTTTGTCTTTTGTCAGACGTGTCTGATAGTGGCCTGTATAATGGGAGTGATCGCTTACAGATTAGCAGTTTATGCGGCATTCGCCAGCATCATGAAGGACAGCTCCACCAGTAAGATCCAGCTGGTGGGCTCTCTCATCACCCCTCAGCTTGCCACCTCTGTCACTGCTTCCTGCATCAACTTTGTCATTATCCTCATCCTCAACTTCCTCTATGAGCATGTGGCCATTTGGATCACTGATATGGGTGAGTGAAAACTGCACTGTCATTTCACACAAGAAATTGGAGTTAATGTTTAACTGAATTTGTTTGACATGTAAAATGTATTTCATGTAGTTTATTGAAAATTCATTTTCTGATAATGACCGTTTGACTGTACATTATGCCTTACATATTTGCTGATCTGTGTGTTGAGCTGTATGGAAAGTACTTAACTGTCTTCCTCTATTTTTACCCCCCCAGAGATCCCCAAGACCCATCTGGAGTATGAGAACAAGCTGACCATGAAGATGTTTATGTTCCAGTTTGTGAACTACTACTCTTCCTGTTTCTACGTGGCCTTCTTTAAAGGGAAGTTTGTGGGTTATCCAGGAAACTACAGTTATATGTTTGGAAAGTGGAGCATGCTGAGAAATGAAGAGGTGAAAATGTCTGAAATATCTGTGTTTCAGAGGACCTAGTGTTCTTCAGATGAATATCAGAATAAGTAGTTCTAACACGATAATATGCATTTTAATATGTAGTGTGCCCCCGGGGGCTGTCTGATTGAGCTGACCACACAGCTGCTTATCGTCATGGCTGGAAAACAAATGGTTGGGAACGTTCAAGAGGCCCTGCTGCCGTAAGCCTTACATTGAACTTTGACCTCTGAGGAATTGAATGTTTGTTTTTTGCTTGCATGTTTATTTCACATATGTTTTTTAGAAAGTCATAAACGTAATTGTCCTCTTGGTTTTATCCATATCTTAACAAAAACACACACACACATAATGGTCCCTTGTGCCCGTGTCTCAGACTTCTCAGAAACTGGTGGGGCAGCAGGAAAGGGCGAAGTCATCCGGAAAGTACATACAGTAGATGGGAGCAGGACCACGATCTGCAGAACTTCAGCCAGTTTGGACTCTTCTATGAGTATCTGGAGATGGGTACGATTTTACTCCATTATACATACTTTTTTTTTTAACTTTATTTATTAACCTCCCTTGCTATGAGTGCTGTGTTGGATTAACCAAGACTTGTCACAGCATTTACATATTTTTGCTCTTTTGTTGGTTTTGATTTCTTCTATTGTCCTCATTTGCAAGTCATTCTGGATAAAAACATCTGCTAAATGACTCAATTTGAATGTAAAAATGAATAGACTTGACATAAATCAATTTAAAGATGTATCTCCTAATATGTTCCTATTATAGAAGCCTTAAAGACCTTCAAATTGAACTGGTTTCTGTGAGCATTTGTCAGTGCTTTTATCAATTAAACCAGTTGTTTCCTGTGTGTTTTAAACAGTGATCCAGTTTGGCTTCATAACACTCTTCGTAGCCTCTTTTCCACTGGCCCCTCTCCTTGCCCTCTTCAACAACATCCTGGAGGTGCGAGTCGATGCTTGGAAGTTTACTACACAGTTCAGAAGGCCAGTGGCAGCGAAGGCACGCAACATTGGAGCATGGGAAGAGATCCTTAATGTGGTGGCCATCTTGTCCGTGGTCACAAATGTAAATGCAAACTATTTTGTTCTGCTTTCTATTTTGACTCATCCTGTAATCTTACTGTCTTTTGTGAAACTGGATGTGGCTTTAACTTCAGTATAAATATAGTGAATTAATATGCATCATGTTAACATGATCTCATGACAAAAACCTGTGGGAACTTTTCGCAAGACTTTGTTTTGTTACATATTTGATGTAAAATGTCCACTGAGTGGCGCTAAAAGAGTGTTCTTTTTTTTTTTTTGTGCTGAACAGATGAACATACATATGGTATGTTTTATGTAACATTGGTTTTGTACGCGTCACTGCAGTTCTGACTTGAAATGTCTGTTGAGTGGCGCTATAACTCTTAATTCTCTGTGACGTTTTAAAATTAAGTACCATCTGCACTACACCTAAACCTACCCCATAGTATGAACAAAAGCAAATGTAACTTAAAAAAAACATAAACGCAAGCGTGCCATTTCAGCTTGTTTTCCGATCTCTCATCTTTCAGCTCTTTCATCGTGAGTCATGTTTTTTCACAGGATTCGTACCCAAGGATTCCACATCATAAGTCCGATTCTGTGCCGACTAAGCTACCGAGCAAACTTACTATGTTATTAAAGTGAAACATGGAGCTGTGATCAGAACTGTGTAAGAAAACAGTTACAAGTGCTTGTTGATTTGCCACCTCTAGTGATGTGTTGTTATTGGTACGTTTCTCATCTCGTGAAAAAGTTCCCACAGGTATGTTTTCGTCATGAGTTCAGGCAGCCTTTTTTTAACAAAAGGATGATATTGCTTAGTAAAATCAGCACACTATTTCCAACATACTTAATTGTCTATTGTTATTTCATTTTTTTTTCTCTCTCTCATTTGCACTTTAGGCTTTCATCATGGCATTCACATCAGATATGATTCCACGCCTGGTCTATCTGTACACATACCATGAAGGCAGTGAGGCCACTATGAGAGGTTACATCACCAATAGCCTCTCCTTTTACAACATCTCTCAGATCCCTCTACTTAATGTGCCAGAACCTGAAGAAAACCCGTCCTGGTTTAACAGCTCTACCATTACAACATGCAGGTGTGTGACCACCTAGTGAAATATATCAGACTTACACATCTATATGCTAAATTACCAGCATGATGAATTAATTTAATTTTTTTTTTTCCCCAGCTATCGGGACTACAGATACCCACCAGGGCATGAAAAGCAATACACACACACAATGCAGTTCTGGCACATCTTGGCTGCTAAGCTAGCCTTCATCATCATTATGGAAGTAAGAAATTTGCATAACATAAAGTGCTTCTAATTTCAATATAGGAAACTTAGAGATAATATAGTGGAATATGCAGTTAAAATAAATACCAGACTCTGTCATGAAACTCTGGATGGCACAGGCTGATGGATCATTAATGCAAACTGATATTATTCACAGTGAAATTATTAAACTACTTTGCACAAGCTGATTGGTTCATGTTGCATTCTCAGCCAATGAGCTTGCTGCTTTACATTAAAATGGCTGGTTAACATTCACTAGAGCATTTCATAGCACGCTTTCAGAGTTCCTCTGAAACCCTCCACCTCCCCAGCTCCACCTGCATAGGGTTTTTAGGGCCTGAGCACCACTCTATTGGAATTGCTCCATTTCTTCTTCTTCTCCAAAATTAATGACATTTTTGAGGGCGTAATCATGCTCTCAAACTTTTGAAACTTTGCACCCACGCCAAAAGTCTTGAAAATTGGCTTGATAGCGCCACCTATAAAATTTAATGAAGTGCCCTCGAGCTGCATTCACATACTTGTATGAAATTCGGTAGACACATGCAACACAATACCTACAAAAAAAAGTCCCTGGTACAAAGTCTGAAGCACAACAGGAAGTCTTTTTTTTTTTTTTTTTTTTTTTAATTCAGCAAGTTTTGTGCTGTTTTTGCCATTTTCAGGCATTGGGTTTAAANATTCGGTAGACACATGCAACACAATACCTACAAAAAAAAGTCCCTGGTACAAAGTCTGAAGCACAACAGGAAGTCTTTTTTTTTTTTTTTTTTTTTTTTAATTCAGCAAGTTTTGTGCTGTTTTTGCCATTTTCAGGCATTGTGTTTAAACAAACTTCTTTCGAGAGATTTATACAGATCAACACCTAATTTGGTCAGTGTAATCTAAAGCCTTTTGTGATGTTAAATTCCGATCTTGAGTTTTCATTAAAGGGTATGTCCGTGGCGGCCTGACAAATTTCGATGTTTCGCCATGAGAAAGGAAGTTGTTATAATTCAGGCATACAATGTCCGATCTGCCCCAAACTTCACATGTTTGATAAGAGTCCTGACCTGGAGAGATCTACAAGCCCATATTCAGTTATAGGCAACAGGAAGTGACATGTTTTACACTGTAAGAAACTACTCTTAGAAATTTAATGACAACAACATTATATTTGGTTTCGCCGTGGAAAAAGAAGTTGTTGTAGCTCAGCCATACAATGTCCAATCTGCACCAAACTTGTGAAACGCATGTTTCACCAAACTTCACATCTACAACAGCAATAATCAACTGCAGCTGCAATTCAGCAGCATAGCAGATCTATTCTGCCAAAACCAAATACGTTAACATTAAATCCATTACCATGCTAAAATCTTAAGAGAGTTGAAGCTTAGACTACCGTTCAAATGTTTCTGTGTAATATGAGCATAAATGTTTGCTATGCATTTAGTTACTATTTAACTCAAACTTAGATGTGGAAATTCGGTTGTATGCACACATGATGACTGTTTCTCTGTTTCCTCCATTCTCAGCACGTCGTATTTGTGGTGAAATTCTTTGTGGCATGGCTGATTCCAGATGTGCCGGCGGAAGTGAAAGCCCGTATAAAGCGCGAACGCTTTCTGGTTCAGGAATACCTGCACAACTACGAAGTGGAGAAACTCAAGATGCAGCTGAGCCAGAGTTTCTGCCTGTCCACAGAAACCGCCTCACTGCTGCCCTCTAGTCCAAGTAAACACCAGGTGCTTTCTGAATGTATTTGAATATCCCTGAGCCCTCAGGACTACTCTAATGTGCTATACACTTCAAAGCATGGAGGAATCGTATCTTCGGGAACCCTTCATACATTTATGGGCAAATACTGTTTGCCCTGATCCAGACAACTGCCAGAACTTTTATAAAGAACTATACGCCGTCTTTTTTCTGCTTGAGGTTTATAGGAAAACGGTACTGCTTTCCTCTGTGTTTCTCTCAAGAGTGCACTTGCATAACTGCACTTTTACAGTGGAGAAAGGCTTGGAGATAGATCACAGAGATTTCAGCACCAAACCCTCTGGAATGCGGCCTGCTGCTCCTCAGGTTGTCTTGGGAGAAAGCTGCTGGGAATTTAACTGATGAATAATCATTTATGACCGTTAAAAGGCTGAAAATGTTTTAGAAGGCAATAAACTTTAATGTCTGTCCAGCTTGTTGCCATTACATATTTTTTTGAAGAAGTAACCTGCATGTTTTGCCCTGTCTGACTGTGAAGGAGGTACATGTAGACAGTGTATTGTCATTTTTGTTTGCTTTTTGCTTTTCTTTTTCAGATATATCGTCTTTTTTGTGGGCGTGTGAGGTTTAATATATGTTGTTATCCAGTGGATTTTTACCACTGTGGATATTTTCTCTTATGAAACACTGATAGCTGAATAACTATCAAAGAAAATCATCATCATTTCTGTAGTGCTTGCATTATCATGTTTCACAAAATTATTATTTTTTTATTTATTTATTCTTGTTATTTTTAATTAATGCTGTACCTTGCCACCCACACACATTTTGTTCTGTGTAATGTTAAAATGTTTTTTGTTTTTTTTGTTTTTTTTGTTTTACTAATATTTTCTTCAAGGATGTATTTATTGCTTCAGCATAATCGTATCTGGTTGAAAGGATTGTTTTTTTTTTGTTGTTTTTATTTACCAGATTAAGCTTTATAATGATTTGCTGTATTTTTTCTGATACTTCAAAAAATCAGAAACTCAAGGCAGTTCTCATCACCTCATTCTGCAAGAGTCTGTTAATGTTTGCACATGTCGCATATCTGAGGCTGAATGAACATTATCTCTCATCTGTCAACGTGACTAGGAGAACACTAGTCTTATTCATTATACTGTTTCTTTGTAACTGATTTCTGCACAAATGCACTTATTAGTTCGGAGTTTTGTGATTCTGTCACTCTGATAACTGCATTTGATATTACCGTAGTGCTGGGACAAATTATTTGAGTGAAATGGGCTTTTAGAGAGTCCCATACATGTCAAGATTAATGGTGCATACATGCAAAAGGACAAATAATATCACATTTTTGAATCACTTGTCCTCTGCTATAATGCTAAACTCAAAAGTTTTGATTTGCCCCATCAATATTTCAGACGTTTGGTTAATACGTTGTGTAGCACTGTTGATCAACACTATTCACTATTCAGTCAACCATCCTCTACAGGGACTACTCATGTTTGAAAACAAGCAAATGTGTTAATTATTAAGTCCCAAGAGTTTTTCTGTTTAAGTGTCTTCTCAATTTAACTACATATTTTGTGAGCCATACCTGTTCATTTCAATTCTCAAATGTTATAAATCTTCAATATATGTATTTTTAGCCTGTCGAGTGATTTTTGCCTGTAATTCATCGATGTTTTTTGGATAATACAAATACAGTTTACAGGAACTTTCTGAATATTGTTACTATACTTGTAAACAAAGTTTAATCCCCAATATATGTACCCTACGTTAAACGTGACAGTCTTTTCATTATAAGAATATTTTAAAAAGATGTTATCTTAGTTTAGGCTATTTTGTGTCCAGTTGAGAACATGTCACATGCATTTGCCTTAATTAGCCAACTGTCGTAGTGACACTCATGTATGTGTCTTTTGTTTTTTGGACGTCTTATTTATTTGGTCTACAAATGTTTACAGAAGGAGTTGCATGAATAATTTATGAATAATCATGCTTATAAAAGAAATTCTTGTCTGCATTCCAACGACGAGAACGTGCCAAAATAAAGTGATTTAAGTATTTTAAACGTGTTTAGCACTTGTTGGGCGTCCTCTGCTAATGCGGTAAATGAACACAAGATGGCGTCTGCGCTTCACTAAGCGCGCTTTCGACTACCTGTTGTGTGACGCTTTCAAGAACGCACAGCGTCGCAATTACTTTCCTATAAAGAGGTATGTGATTTAGCAGGATATCAAAATAATAATTAAATGCGTTATTATCAAATTATCTTATGAAAATGGCCCTTTCATTATGGTCAACCATTAAAAACTGACTAGCTGGCATATTAACTGTGTTGGCTTCGAATTCGACATGCGTGTACATACAATAGCAGTTTTATTTATTTATTTTTGCTGTGCAGGACAGTGCTACAGAAAGAGGGAGGGGGACCGCGAGATGTGTATGAATTATTAATACGCCTTTCTTCACACCAGCACACGCACTCGGAGGGGGGAAACACCCCTCATTCGGTTTCCATAGCACCGCCCCCAGGAGGCTTGCACGGCCTTTGATGGAAAACAAGCAATAGGCATTAAAGCACAAATGTAGAAACTTCGAATGTCAGGTCACGTGTTCGTCATATAAGCATCGAAAAACTATTATTTGTCGCACGTGGAACATAATTCAGATCATTTGAGGACCAAATCATAGGAAATGTGAATGGAATGTGAACATTTTCCGCCCTCTCTAACCCCTCCCAAAACAGCGAACCGCTGCTGGCACTGTGACGGGAGTGATCCGCCTCTCTCACAGCGCACTGCTAGTTGGCAAAGGAGTGGCGGCGGGAGCTCTCGCCGCTCTGAACGCGAGACTGTCGCTGACCTTGGTGCTGAAAGCCATTCACCTCCTTCTAAAGCTACTTAAGTGTCGCTTTGCAGCGAAAAAGTGACAAGACGATACAAGGAATTGAGCACCTTTACATTTTTCACATTTTCTTTCTCTTAATTAACCATAGGTGTATCGTTTTTTAAATCCTTTTTTTCCAACTCCGTCAATTTGAAGCGCACATTATTTCGTTGACTCAAATCTGAGATGGCATCGCGTGGTCTTATCGCGCGCGGGGCAGTTTATGAGTTTATAATTATGAGTAGACAGAGTCAGACCACTTCTGATATCTCTCTTGTGTAGGCGGATTTTTTTTTTCTTCGCTCTGTGAACACCGTCGTGAATTTTCCTCATCTGTCTTACTGAATCATTGATCCGCTGGGTATCGGTCCGGTATGCTCTGTCATCTCACACTGTGACATGGTACTTTAACATTACTGGGAAAAACGAGGGATTATCACATTTGGAGACATGGAGACTCCGAGGGAGCCTGGTTTTGTGCCCAGCAAAGAGGGGCTGAAGCAACTAGCGGGGAAGACACTGGGGCACGTGTACAAGTAAGATATTTTAACACTATAAAACTGATTTAGTTATGCTATTTTAAAATAATAGGCCTACATTTGTGTTTTTGTGTTGTGGCTCAAAATATATTTATACTCCAACTACTATAAGAGAAAAGAAAATCACGAATTGCAGCTGGTTTTGTCTATTCATTAACGAGTTTCCCCAGTCGGTTTTGGCGTCACGCCTCATGGAGACGTGAAGAAAATTATGTAATTCTGCATAATCTTGGGAGGAGGGGATGGAAGCATGCGAGTTTTCCTATCTTTGAAGGTTGTCATTGTAATCCGGCGACTAAAATGCATTTACGATTGAATAGTAATCGTTCAATTAGAGGATTCCCTTGAGTGCAACTTCTTTTTAGAGACCATTCACGAATTCCCACAATACCTGCAAAAAAGACCAAATCATATTAAAAATCCGTTTGTACATAATTATTTCACGTTGGTTTGATGCACCTTTATATTGAGCCTTTTTTGCGTGTCTTGTAAAAAAAATCTTTGAAATCTATGAGCAGAGTAAAAAAAAAAATCGACCGCCTCGACCATCGAACGAATTGTTCTTTCGAAATTGAGAACACATTTTTCCCAAGCACAAGCTTTAATAGATGTCATCTCATCTTTTCGTTTTTTTTTTTCGTTTGTTTATAGACATTTTGTAGTCTCTGAGTATTTTCCAGAATATTAGGACATTGTCTCGTTTTTTCTGAGATTTCAAAAATAAATTGACAATTATAATGCAGTTAATGTGAATTTTATGTGTTTTGCATATGCAAATAACTAAATAACTAAATGCGTTTTATTTCCGTCACATTTGCTGATGTTATTTATGAAAAGAAATTTGAAATGTCTGAAATGAAATTTATTGATTTTTAATACAAATATATAGGGTACATTTTGATGCACATTAAGTTGTAGATTTTATCTTAACAATAGGTTTTCATGATCTAATAGTAAATACATGTACGCAAATAACTCTCCTTACGGCTCTGGTATAATAATATTAGTAACGTGTTAGTGAAGTTAGCAAATATCAGTGCACCTACAGCCAGTGTGAATGTAAATAAGGTGAAGGTGAAGGGAATGCTGCAATGCGGTACAGTGCGCTTTACAGCAGCACACGAAGCCTATGTGGAGTTAACAAAAAATATTTGTGGTGAACAAAAAAAGAGAAGAATTATGTGAGCTATTTCTGTAGGCCATTTCAGTAACTATTGTCTGAATCAGTCCTTGCACATTAGAGTAGGCTACTGGTGGGAATGTAAATTGAAATAAATTTTCGTTTGTCTTTGATGAATTTCCTATTAACTGGTTCTTCTGGACTGTAGTCGTTATGCAGTTAGGAGTCTGACAATTGTCTTCTGACTGATGCAGAGTGTTGGAAAAGCGGCAGAAGCCTGGTGAGAACATTGAACTGACCGAGGATGGACGGCCTGCCCAGTCCAACGAGAAAAAGACACCTTTGTGCGACTGCACGTGTTTTGGACTTCCACGCCGCTACATCATTGCCATAATGAGCGGCCTCGGCTTCTGTATCTCCTTCGGTATTCGGTGCAACTTAGGCGTGGCCATAGTGAGCATGGTGAACAACAGCACCATTCACCTGAACGGAAAGATCATCATCAAAGAGGTTTGTGCGCCTGGCACGCTTGGATTTTATATGTTCACGTCAGCTTCGTGACACCCCCACACACCCCTTAACAGCGTGCACAAACACACACATGAATGCACATTGGCTACACTTCGAACAGAATTGAAAACGCTTGTTTGTTGGAAAGAGGCTTAGTGGATGCACCACTGCTAGCCTGGAAAATATTGAAAACAAGTAGGCTACTCATGCAAAAAAAATTGACCTTGAATGTCATCGGCCTCAAATTGATTAACTCTTCAGCTGGAAACTAATCCTGCGCTCTTGTCATTTTATTTTTTGTGCACAGTAATCAATAAATATTTTGTTTGTTATGGCTTTTAAAAAAAGCCAATGCAGATAACGAATGGTATCATTATATATCATTATAGCCAATATTATATATTATATATTTTAACCTGTTATTAGATATCCATAAACACGTGTGCATTTTAGCTTAAACATATTCACATTTTCAAGTGTCTCAAGCCGTTTACAGGATTTAAAACCTTATATTTTTTATTTTATTTCTCTCCCTTAGAAGGCAAAATTCAACTGGGACCCGGAAACAGTTGGAATGATTCATGGCTCATTTTTCTGGGGTTATATTGTGACGCAAATTCCCGGAGGATACATTTCTTCTAGATTGGCGGCAAACAGGTAAAGCCCGAAATATAATATTTATTAATTCAGAATATTATTATAATTAGTAGTAGCAGTATTAGCTCATAATGCAATAATAAATAAATGTCTTTAAAATCCCATTTGATATATAGAATTTTCCACAATGCAATAGTGCATAATAGCTAAAATATAGCTAATGTTAACGAAAGGACATTACGTAGGCTAACTGAACTATTTACAAATACAAATAATAAATATTCTAGAATAATATTTAGTTTTTTTAATTATAGGCTTATATTGATGCTATTTTAGTTTCTTACGGATTACAGTTTTTTGTCCATATTGTTGCAAACGGAGTCTTTTAAATATCTGCATCCACGTCACACGTTATTTAAAGATGGTGTCACGCACGCTTCCCAAACTAGCAGGTGAATCGCTTTGTTACAGAAGCTGGCAAGTTCAAATGGGCGTAAGGGAGAAATTCGCCAGCATTCGTCAAAAAAATTCTCCAAAACGAACGTTTTTGACGTTGAATGAATTTTTTGTTTTATTACATGTAAAAGGAGTTAAAGAGGAAGCCGCAGTCACAATGCGATAATAAATATTTGAAATAAACAGCGGATGATTACAGTGATAGTCACGGCCGAATTGGTATTTACAAATTTGAGCTGCAAATATTGTATGTAACCATACAGAGACACGTGGTGCGTTCCTCATTTTGCGTTCCTTGAGTTCTACACAGTAACAAGCTTGGTTTACCATGCTATATTATACAAGGGATGATTATTCATAGGGGCGAATGGAGCTGTACCTTCATTGGAGGAAGAAGGGGATGATGGGAGGAGCTAATTTAGATAACGTTCAACCGAATCTTATTTCTTTAAAGCTCTTGTAAGAGCAGACATTTCTTGTTAAATAATTTTTTTATTCATTATTCAACGAACAAAAGGGAACGATTATTTTGGGAAACGTCTAAAGCAACCTGTTAGCCTAATTTGCTTCTCACATTCTTATTTGAAGGCCAAGGTCAGTTGCAAATAGAATAGAATAGAATAGAATAGAATAGAATAGAATAGAATATATGAACATTCGGAATACTATTTTTATTCAAGCGTTCAAGAGAACAAATCAAATAAATCAACACAGGCAGAAAGAGAGAGAGAGAGCAGGCGCGATCGAGCGAGAGTTCATTGCTATGGTTGATCAGCCTGCTTGTGTTTCCAGTGTTGTGTGAGTGGCAGAGTGAACGCTGACCCGTCGTGTGAGTTGTAGGATTAGACTGTGGGAGCGGGTCTGTGGGGCATTCTCCACCTGTTAATGAGATCCCGGGGGGAACCGTGTCTAATCTGCTCAATGAGGGGGGCATGGCAACCAGCCCCGGACATGTTGCCAGAGGGTTTCGCCGTACCTCATATATCACACAACAATTTATCAAAAAATAAAACTGCCATGTCGGTAGCTGGAAATATGTTTATACAATTTGTGCGCACTAAAACATCTTATCTGACAGCTGGCCAACAATGAATGAACGTAGAAACTGAAGCGTTAGGCTATAATAAAATGCTGTGCTGTTGTTGATTATAGGTCTGTTAACTGTACGTCAAATCTGGACTTGATTGTCGTTGCTGAAATTATACAACAGCTCTCAGTTCATATTTCGGCTATTGGTCGACATGATTGAGATCTAATAGAATCAGCGAGTCTCGTGCTGGAGAACCCCCTCAATCCGATTAGCGAGTGCCGGTGGGAGAGGAGAGAGGTGAGGGGGTCTCAAACTCTACAAGACCGGAGGAAAATTGGAAATAAATGGAAGGCCATATTTCCTCTGTGGCAGTGCTGGCATCACCCCGCTCGACCGAAAAAGCAATATCCCTGTTGCTGTTTTCCTTTTTTTTCCAGTTGTAGCCTACATTAAATTTTGGTATATAAATGACTGTTTATTTTCTCTCAACGACAAAGAATTTGTGTAGGGTTATAGCGGTCACTAAAATAGCACATAGCTGAAATGAATAGGCTTAAACTCGGGAAATAATTAAATTCAGTTTTCTGTTATATACTGTATTGTAATGGTCTGTAATTCAACCATATTTCTGTCTTTTATTCAGGGTCTTTGGCGCAGCCATTCTCCTCACATCCACACTGAATATGTTCATCCCCTCAGCTGCACGTGTTCACTATGGTTGCGTCATATTCGTCAGGATATTACAAGGGCTTGTAGAGGTACGATATTCTCTCATTTGTTAGTGCTTGTTTGTTATAGATTTTGTATATATAACGATCTAATGCCATAATCCTCTATAGGTATTTATCTAACATTTGGTCACTTACATTTTGTAGATTCCAAAAAAAAAAAAAAAAAAAAACAACACACATTTGTGGGAATTCTTACTGGGAAAAACCTGTAACGATCAGTTGATAAAAAAGTCCTGAAAGTCTGTTATGACCTGAGGATATTTCTGTGAGAGTAATAACCCAGGCTTTGTCTTTAGTTCGAACGTATTGATCTGTAGAGGCACTTGTGCCTGTGTGTTAGAAAAAGACAACTAGATTACTTCCATCATGTCAACAGTGTATAATCCTCTTTTAAAAATATATATATATATATTCATGTGCATTTGAATATATATTTGCGCAAGGTTATTTAATATAATTTAAAAGATTAGCTCACTTCCAGAATTTCCTGACAATTTATTAACCCCTATGTCATCCAAGATGGTCATGTCTTTCTTTCTTCAGTCAAAAAGAAATTAAGGTTTTTGAGGGAAACATTCCAGGATTTTTCTTCATATAATGGACTTCAGTGGTGGCCAATGGGTTGGAGATCCAAATTGCAATTTTAATGGCGCTTCAATGGGCGCTACACGATCCCAGCTGAGGAATAAGGGTCTATCTACAGATATAATCCACAAATGCTTGTCTTGCACTAGCTCGACCTCGCGCATTATGTAATCACACGCACGTAACGTAGGCGGAAGTACTGACCCAGTGTTTACAAAGTGAACATGCAAAGTCAAACGGCCTTTACAAAAAAAGGTAAAATACCAATGTTGGATGATTTTGAAGTTGAGAAAATGAGATGGAGTTTTTCACTCTATTCTACATTTTTGAACCGAAGTACACAGATGAAGAACTAACTATGCGTGACTTTTCCAATGTGATTATGCATTGTAGAGCTAGTGAAAGACAAGCATTTGTAGTTAAATATAAACTTAATTTTTTTTAGAAAATGACACCTTTGGCTAGATAAGACCTTTATTCCTTGGCTGGGATCGTGTAGAGCCCTTTGAAGCTGCACTGAAACTGCAATTTGGACCTTCAACCCGTCGATCCCCAATGAAGTCCACAATGGAGAAAAATCCTGGAATGTTTTCCTCAAAAACCTTAATTTCTTTTCGACTGAAGAAAGAAAGACATGAACATCTTGGATGACACAGGGGTGAGTAAATTATCAGGAAATTTTTATTTTGGAAATGAAATAATCCTTTCATTTTTTGTTTCAGCACATTTCTAGAACACTTTATAGAACTGATGTGTATACTGATGTTGTTTTTCTAGGGTGTGACCTACCCAGCCTGTCATGGGATCTGGAGTAAGTGGGCTCCTCCACTGGAAAGAAGCCGTCTAGCCACAACCTCCTTCTGTGGTAATTTCCATATTTATTCCTTTTAAAGCTAAATAGTAGATTAGTGAATAATAACAAACCAATGTCATTATATTTGTTTATTTGCCACCTTAGTGGCATGTTAAAATTTAAAGATGCATTTGTTGTTTATCCTTGAGAATTCTTGGAAACATTATTTATGCATGAACTGTAATTTCCTGTGTTGTTTTAATGCATATTCAGCAACTGAACTCGAGGCATTCAGAAAGGTTTTTTTTTGTTTGAAGACAATTTATTTCAGAGATAACTTTTAAAGTTATCCATTTCAGATGTAAACTCCTCCTCTCCTCTTCTGTAGGTTCCTACGCCGGAGCTGTCATTGCCATGCCTTTAGCTGGGATCCTGGTGCAGTACACTGGCTGGTCATCTGTTTTTTATGTCTATGGTAAGAATGGTTTGTGTGCATACTGTACGAGCCATGGTTATGGTGTACGAGTGTGCTTAACGGTCTTGATGAGTGTATTTTAGTAAGTGTAGCATGGATTAACTCACTGATGCTGGGTATTGATTTTTCCTCTGATGCTGCCATGTGTCCATCCTCTGTGCTGACACTGAATCTGCCTGTCACTGTGCCAAAAATTAGCACGTCCTGTCTGGAAACCAATGAATTGTAATCCAGTTAGTTATATGAGTTTTCAGTCAGCTGATCTTCCTGTTTGCTTCTTTCATGATGTTTTCTTTGAAACCAACATCTTGTTTGTTTCCCTTTAGGCTGTTTTGGGATTTTCTGGTACATGTTCTGGATCTTGGTGTCATATGAGAGCCCAGCTGAACATCCTACCATCACACCTGAAGAACGCTGCTACATTGAGGAGAGTATCGGCGAGAGCGCTAAGCTGCTAGGTCCTGCAGAAGTGAGTGACCACAAACATTTTCGCTCCACAGTGTAATCTCAGGGATATAGTGGGGTTGGAAAGATCAAAAGGAAATGCTTGAGAGTAGGATTCAAGTTCTCTTTTAAAAGATGTTTTGACTAATGGAAGAACATCCCCTCTAATGCAAACCCACCACTCTAGAATTATCTATAATTCTAATGCTCATTTATTGCTTGTTGACACTAATCTATTTCACTTGTACTATGGTTGTGCCTTGGAGGGTTGTCCAGGTTAAGAGTACAGAGTAAATTGTGCATTGTACTGAGAGTGCGCTTCTCAACAAGGTTGAGAGAAACTTTGTTTTTAAATTTGTAACTTTTTAAAAAGTAACATGTTATCAAAAAATATGCATCTGTTGTTGTATTGATTGGTTTTTGGGATGTGGGTGTTGCTTTCAAAAATGGAGGCAGATAACACAGGCTTGCTAGGATGCGTTTTAAGTGGGATAAATGATTGGAGAAGTCCTTAATGTGTCACCAGAGAGAAGTATGAAATTTTCACTGGAAGGCCCAGTTATGGCATTTTGATTATACATTACTAGGTCAATAAAAAAATGAAACATAAGATCTATAGTATACGTTTAGAAAACAATACAATAGGGTGAAACTTAATTCATGCTGACTTTAAGATTGGGAGCTAAGACAAACCTCTGGTTTGAAGTTCTCTCCTTCATTTGAATGTCTTTCTTCCCATCATTTGCAGTTACTGTGAACAAGACATTGCTGTGGTTTAAAACTGTGAAGATTAACTGTAAATAAATAATAAAGAATAGAATAAATTGTAAAGAAATTGTAAAGAAAAACAATGAGAAGAAAGAAAGGTGGTGATCACACGTTTATTAATATACTTACACTGTAAATATTAGGCATATCTGAATATGTGCCTTGTGCTGAATATGTGCCTCTGTGCTGACAAAGAATCAAAAATGTTCATTCCTGCTTGCAGAATCAAGACTTGTCAGATAATATGATTAACAGTATGTGTGTTGCTATAACAGTTCACTCCACATGCTGCATTACTCCTTCCTCTTACAGAAATTCAAGACACCTTGGAGGAAATTTTTCACATCCATGCCTGTCTATGCAATCATTGTGGCCAACTTCTGCAGGAGTTGGACTTTCTACTTGCTGCTCATCAGCCAACCTGCATACTTCGAAGAGGTGTTTGGCTTTGAGATTAGCAAGGTAATTTCAAAAGTTTACCTTTTATATTGCATGCATTTAAATTGGCATTTGTTTTATACAAACTGCATAATTGATATTTTGCGTAATCAGCAATCAAAGCTTTATTTAGGTCAAAATGGCTAGCCTTAGTGTCTAAGTTGCATATGATTTTTGTCTATACTTCCAGTGTGCATCAGTAAATGGGTGACCTTTGTCATTCCCTAAGGTGTGGAATAGGTTGATGAATTATTCATTGTGAATAGTTCATGATGAATTATTCATTAATCATTTATTGGTGATTTAAGTCTGTGCTTGCATCTCATTTTGCTCTTTTCTTCTCACTTCCTAGTGTTAAACCCTCAGTCATGTCTTTACATCTTGTTATAGAATTAACACACTAATGGTGATTCCTTGCACCTGATGTTGCATGTCAGTTTGTTCTATTTTGGAGACATTTATCAGATTTATACAGTATTTACTAAAATTGTAATTAAAGGATTAGTTCACTTTCAGAATCAAATTTTCCAGATAATTTACGCACCCCTATGTCATTTAAGATGTTCATGTCTATCTAAATTAATGCTTGGTCCAAATCGCAGTTTCAGTGCAGCTTCAAAGGACTCTTATCTAGTGAAACAATTGTCATTTTCTAACACACAAAAAAAAAATTATATACTTTTTAACCCGTAAATGCAAAAAAAAGTTAGAGATCAGTTTTCTTAGTATTCCTCAATCTATTCATAATAAACAATATAACAAGAAAAATCTTAAAATGTAAAAAAATGTCTGTTTTCTGATTATTATTATTATTTTTTATAAAAAGCGTATAGGGTCGCTAGAGACCCGAGGTGTGTATTTGTGTAAGTTTTGTTGTTGTTGTTGTTGTTGTTTTAAATATTTAAATATCTGATGACTTAATGTATGCAATTCACCTTTATTCCTTGAGGTGGCACTGTTTAATCGACAATGATGACATGACGTTTTACTCATAATCACGCAGGCATGAAACAAAAGAATATTATCAGCAAAAACTGATTTGGTTTGAATGGCTTTACTGCGGAACAATTACTGTAATGCCATAAAATATAAATGTCACTGTCATTTGATGGTGGATGTGGTGAATAAGCTGCCAGCGATCAAAATATTGACTTTGAAGTCATTGAAAATGATAGTCTTGCTAATATGATTGAGATTGCGAATATGAGCCTGATGCTGAATTAACTGTGGAAGTGTGCTCTGACGATGACTGCAATGGTGCAATCATGTGCTCAAATTGAACCCTTCTAAGTTTTAAAAGGTAACGAAATATGCTTTATTTTATTCTTTTACAATTGCTCTTAAAATATCAAGAGATTTTTTTTTTTTTTTGCTATTGTAGCAGTTAGAGATCCATCCATGCTAGATATATAGGTCCGGGTCGCTAAAGACCCAAATATGTAATAGTGATTGGTGAAACACTCATGCATTTAAGGGTTAACATCAAAATTTTAACCACAGTTGAAGTCCACAAGACGGAAATAAATCGTGCAATGTTTTCCTCAAAAACCTTAATTTCTTTTTGACTGAAAAAAGAAAGACATGAACATCTTGGGTGAGAAAATTACCAGGAAATTTTTATTCTGGAAATGAACTAATCCTTTAGGGAAAATGTTTTATTTTGGATTAGAATTTAAATTGGACATTTTTCTCTTTTCTGTGGTGTACCCACATCCTAAAATGCCACAGTATTAACTAACATCGGTCAATGGCTAATGCGCTCATTCTGCAGTGTGTTTTCAAAAAGATGCTTCTGAGCCTGATGGCTGCTGTCTTATTCAGGTTGGCATGCTGTCAGCCCTGCCCCATCTGGTGATGACCATTATCGTACCCATTGGGGGACAGATAGCCGATTTCCTTCGTAGCAAAAACATCCTGTCTACTACCACAGTTCGGAAGATCATGAACTGCGGAGGTGAGTGCAGCCTACACACATAGAATGACATAGCTCCTATATGGCTATATATATAAGGCTATTAAATATAGGTAGTCATATAACTGTCCATTTTAGCTTAGTGAGCTGATTATCCACATTGTTTTATCTTTCACAGGCTTTGGGATGGAGGCCACTCTATTGTTGGTGGTTGGTTACTCGCATAGTAAAGGAGTGGCCATTTCGTTTCTTGTGTTGGCTGTTGGCTTCAGTGGATTTGCAATATCAGGCAAGTCTTTGGGGAAACAATTTGTCTGATTTAATTTTTTGCCATGCAAACCTGCCATTTATACCCAGTGACAAGAAAAAACAGTAATAAAAAGCAGCCATCCACAGCAAATAATGGCGTATTTCTAACAAAATGCAACGCTCTCCTTTTATCAGTCAGAATGCCCTTTCTCAGCTGCAGCTTGGAAGGAATAAGTCTTTCTGCTGGACTTTTTAAATAATTCATACACACTGTCCCTTGAGAGCAGCCTCACAGGCAGCACATCTAGACAGAGCACTCAATGAGGGAGGGGCGAGAGACTCCTCCGCTCTACAAGATGGCTGCTCTTTCTATTTTTAGTCTGAATCTCCAACATCATGTCAGAGATACTGAAAAATGTGCACTCTTGATGTAGAACAAAAATGCACAGATTGTACAACAGGAATGTCATTCTGTAGTGTTGTTTGTTGCAGTATTATTTTAGTACAGCTGATATACTATGGAGTTTTAGTCATTTTGAGTTAGGGTTAGTGTACTTTTGTCTTTTTTTTATTTTTATTTTTATTAAGCTTTAGTTTGTAGTTTTACTTTATTCAGTATAGTTATTGTAATACTTAAGGTTAAGCTTGACGAAAAATGATAATTGTGACCCTGGACCACAAAACCAGTCATAAGAGTCCAATTTTTAAAACTGAGATGTATACATCATCTGAAAGCTGAATAAATAAGTTTTCCATTGATGTTTTGTTAGGATAGGACAAGATTTGGTGAAGATACAACTATTTGAAAATCTGGAATCCAAGGGTGCAAAAAATCTAAATATTAAGAAAAATCACCTATAAAGTTGTCCAAATGAAATTCTTGGCAATGCATATTACTAATCAAAAATTAAGTTTTGATATATTTATGCTAGAAAATTTTCAAAATATCTTCATGGAACATCCTAATGATTTTGGCATAAAAGAAAAATGTATAATTTTGATCTATACAATGTATTTTTGGCTATTGCTACAAATATACCCGTGCTACTTAAGACTGGTTTTGTGGTCCAGGGTCACAAATGTTGACCTGTCAACTAGCTGAGATAAAATAAAATATTTTATTTGAAGTAATGAAAATGCTCTTTTATTTCAGTTTAATTTATCAATAATAGCCCTTGTTTGTTGTAATTAAAGGGATAGTTCATCCAAAAATCTAAATTCTGTCATTATTACTCACCCTCATGTCGTTCCAAACCCATAAGATCTTCGTTCATCTTCAGAACACAATTTACGATATTTTTGATGAAATCCGAGAGCTTTCTGACCCTGCATAGACAGCAACACAACTGACATGTTCAAGGCTCAGAAAGGTAGTAAGGACATCATTAAAACAGTCCATGTGACATCAGTGGTTCACCCTTAATTTTATGAAGCTACTAAAATACTTTTGTGTACAAAGAAAAAACCCCAGACTTTATTCAACAATTTCTTCTCTTCCGTGTCAGTCTTTGACATACATATCAAATTCCTTACTACCGTCCAGGTCCTTGAATGTGGTAGTTGCGGTCTATACAGGGTCAGAAAGCTCTCAGATTTCATCAGAAATATCTTAATTTGTGTTCCAAAGATGAACGAATGCCTTACAAGTTGAGAACAACATTAGGGTGAGTAATTCATGACAGAATTTACATTTTTGGGTGAACTATCCCTTTAATGCAATGCCAAAAACAAAAAAAAACTACATTCATTTACAAAGTTGTTTCAATTTTGTCAGATGTTAATAAAATGTACCTTTATTGTCCATCAGGTTTCAATGTCAATCATTTAGACATCGCTCCTCGCTATGCCAGTATCCTCATGGGAATCTCTAACGGAGTGGGAACTCTGTCGGGAATGGTGTGTCCTCTCATTGTGGGTGCCATGACCAAACACAAAGTAAGGAAGTCAGGATTTTCTTTACATTCCAGATTTTGTTTGGATTGGATAGATCATACCTTGAATGACTGATACTGATATAGTGGATTAGAAGATTTTGACACTAACATGGTATGAGAAGCACAGCAGATTTGTTATCTTGATTCTGTTCTGAAATATGATTTCAAAAGGTTTATGTGGCACATTTTCAAATCTCTCCTCCTACCCGTTATTCATTGCCAAAGGTGCCAAGATTTACCAGCTATGTTTATTTCATGCATTATTCTTGCAGCTCCCAGGACGTTTCTTTATGTCAATGAATTCCTGACAACTCTTTCTTCCTTTCAGACCCGAGAAGAGTGGCAGTATGTGTTTCTTATCGCTTCCCTGGTGCATTATGGTGGTGTAATCTTCTATGGCCTCTTCGCCTCGGGGGAGAAGCAGCCGTGGGCAGATCCAGAGCAGACCAGTGAAGAAAAGTGTGGCTTCATTGATGAAGATGAGCTGGCTGAGGAGACAGGGGACATCACCCAAAGCTACGGCGCCCTGGGAGGTCCAGCCAAGACCTATGGTGCCACTACGCAGTTGAACGGTGGATGGGCAGAAGGATGGGATAAACGAGAGGAGTATGTACAGGAAGGCGTGGAGGAAGGGGGTTATGGATACAGGCAGGGTGGGGGTTACTCCTAGACCTCGCAAATACACACTATTCACACACACACGCACACAGACACACTTGAAGCACACAGCTTTACATAAACAAACAGTGGAGCAAAAAGTATTTAGACACAAGCCACAAGTGAAAATGTAAAAATTCAATTGCATTAAATAAAACACAAGTGCAATCTTCAACAAATTTGCAATTTGAAGTGACTTAAAATGAAAAAAAAAAAATATATATATATGTAGTTATATATTAATATATATATTAAATAATATATATAATATATTGATATATCATCAAACCTGCTTTAAAAAATGCTTTTTTGTTATCTAATCTAATGCAATGACATTTCTGCATTTTTAAGTGTAACTTAACAATCCAAATACTTCTTGGAGCCACTATACATACAACACAGGATAAAAAATAATAGCCCACACTGTAGATTTTGTAGTGTCTGTGAAAAAAAGGTTATTAATTAACATGTAAAAACCTAAAAATTGTTGTATGTTTGCACAAATTTAAATGATCAAATCCTACATTTAAATGAGTCAATTATACAAAGGAGATATTACATATCAAAATTGGCAGACTGTAAATGTTCTATGTATTAAAAAAAGAGTACGTTTATTCAAGTGCAATCATGTGTAATGTTGTGAAACCGAGTTTTTCACCCCATTATTCCGAGCCTTTGCAACATAGAGAAGCCTGTAGAGTTAGTCAGGCGACTGGCTTCCAGAACCGAGGCTCGAATGATGAACCTGTCTGGAGTCATTCATGGAGAAATACTGCTGTAGAGAATTTCAACCAAGCAACTGGTTTCCACTGTCTTTTTTCTGATTGCACTGAGAGAGCTGTACAATGTAACTTAACAGCACAACAAAGCGAGTTTGTTTATACCTCATGATGTGTTACTCGTTCATCGTGTAAATCATGTTTTTGAAAGATTAAAGAGGACTTCAGTCTTTGACACTGCAGAGAAAAAGCACAGTTTTTTAGACGATGAAATAAAAGCAACAAAAGTGTTTTTTCAAGCTCAGCAGGACGTTTCAGTCGTATCCGTATATATATATATATTTTTCGGACGGTGCTGTTCAATAATAGATGAAACTTGGGAAGGGGTTCGATTTTCGATCATTGGAATCGCAAGAGCTACAAAAAGCAAAAGCACAGTGTGTCAAGGCTACGGACTCTTTAATTTCCATGCCATTCTTTTAACTCCATGCCATTTTGACATCTGTGAATGTTAGTTATGCATGGGTTGTTTTTACAAATGTTGTTTTCATTGTTTTAGTTTCTAAACTGTTACTGATGTGTCAATTTCTTTGCACAATTAACCAAAGGTAACCTGTAGTGTGGGATTTTAGCTGGGATGGGAGAGAAAGTTTCCATTTAGAAAACAAGGAAGAACCTGTGCAAAGGGCTGGTGTAGTCCTAGCAGCAGGTAATAACCATATTCAATGTACAAAGCAATAAATCTATGGTAACAGTTACTTAGCAGTCACTCATTCAAAAATATGTAACACATTAGGACATTTAACTGTACTCATTTTGGTTTAAGTGTTTTTGTGATGACAATTAAAAAAAGAGAACAGATTAAACAACTACTTACTGTTAAAATATATATATATATATACATATGAAAATATATTTAGATTTAGCAGAGTCCAACGCAACTCTCTTTACTGTGAAGAGTTTGTGCGCTGGACCCACTCACCAGAAGAGAATGATTCTTAAGTGCCGCCTGCAGCTGGTTCCTGTGTGAAACCCATACCGGGGTCCTCAGCTCCGCAGGTGGCCGCACCTCTGTAGTCGTCCTGTATGGTTGCCAGTGGTTGCTTTTTGAGAGTATGTTGTTGTCGGGTATCCTTTACGTTAATCCTCTCTTTTTGTCCTTCCCCTTTGTTTCTGGTCTGTGTTTTGTCTGTGGCTAGAGAAGCGCTCCCTTGCCTTCCTCTTTTCTCCTTGCATTTTCCCACTACTGTTGCAATATTCAGCGACACAAGGATTGTGTGTAAAGGTATTCAAAATCTTCAAAAATGACAGTAATTTGCCTGATGATGTTGAGGTACCTAATTCTTGTTTCCTGCCTAAGAGTGAAGTGTGAATATATGGCTTCCTTTGCTGTGTTACTGTAAATGGAGAGGTATGTTGATGTGAAATTGAAATGCTCTATATAGCCTTTTTTATATAAAATTATAACAAAATTTATTTGTCTGTGCTGTTTTACTTTCGTAGGCCAAAGTCAGATTTGATGCCAATATCGTAGATAGACAGTAAGCAATGTTGGTTTCTGATTACAGTCTTCACACACACAGAGTACTTTGTCTAGCTGCTGTATCTCTGCATGTTTGTAAATCTAAGTTTTTAGCCCCAGCATTGGTTATCCGTCACCTATATAGCATCTCTGTGCCCTTTCCTTGCTCTAGTAAAATCAATATAAGGATCCCTGGAGATCCGCAAAACCTATTGACCACACAAACCTCCTAATGGAGGCAGGAAGGAGGGGCTGCACTTAGAAGCTATTTAGAGGATGTGTTCAGACTCGTCTCTCATCAGCATCTCTCATGCAGGAAACCTACTGCCCTTCTAAATACAAACCTGCCCTCCTGCTGTTGTGTATCGTTAGCAAACAAAAACAACTCTTTTTTTCTTTTTTTTGTAATAAGGTATTTGGTTAAAATATCAGATACATGAAGTTTAGAATTTCATAGTTACAGCATCTATGGTGTCTGACTAAAACGTCTCTTCAAACATTTGATGTTTAAGTCTGACAGAAGTATTGTCTAAAATTAGGTTAGACCTATTGTTCAGCATAGACATGGACAGTTTAAGTCTAGTTGCGTCTGTGCCTGTTCTTTGAGATGAAAACCACATTCCTCTCACAAATCGTGCTGCAGATTCAGACAGAGCCACTTCCCAGCAAAACACCACAGTAAGAGAGGTGCAAATGAGACACTCGCCTGCCAGAGACTGGTGGACACTGGCCTCACTAGCTTTAGAGGTTTGTGACCTTGGCAGTATTTTTGCTTTGGTGTAGGACATATCTCTATTAGTGCTGGGCGACAAATCGGTTTAACTGGTAAACCTGTTTGAATTACGCACAAGGTATGAGTTTTTTTCCGGTACAAGTGGCTAAGCAATGTAGACAGCGTCATGAATACCCGAATGCACTTCTGACTAATAGGTGGACAACGTATAGAGCTATTAACACACAACTAATTCTAAGAACTGTAAACGGCCCTTAAAGGAGAAGTCCACTTCCAGAACAACAATTTACAAATAATTTACTCACCCCCTTGTCATCCAAGATGTTCATGTCTTTCTGTCTTTAGTCGTAAAGAAATTATGTTTTTTTAGGCAAACATTTCAGGATTTTTCTTCATATAATGGACTTCAATTGTGCCCCCAATTTTTGAACTTCCAAAATGTAGTTTAAATGCAGCTTCAAAAGGCTCTAAACGATCCCAGCCGAGGAAGAAGGATCTTATCTATCGAAATCAGTATTTTTTTTCGAAAAATAAAAATTTGTATACTTTTTAAGCACAAAAGCTCGTGTAGCACTGACGCTGGGATGCGCGTTCTTGAATTATTCGTTCATTTTGAAAGGATCTTTAATGTGACTTTGGGAGTGATTGGTTCAGTCGCGCATGCGCAACGTCTTAAGGTTCTGTACGGAAATTAGTTCACCTGTTTCGAGTCTTCGGGTTTTTCGAGTCTTTGTTCATGTTATGGGGCTGTCACGTGATAAACGAACGACTCAAACGCGAAAACTTGTCAGATAATAGGTGAGTTGAGCTAATCATAGACTAAAGACCCAGATAAACAATGAATTAATCTGTTTCTTATAGCATTACAGTTTTGTCTTGTTTGTAGTGTGATCAACGTTTGTGTAAGCAGTAAATGTGTTAGGGAAGTAATACGTAACATTTTAATTATATTTTGCTAAAATGAACGAAATGACTCGAAAAAAGATTCGTTCATTTTGCTGAACGAGACTTAAAGGTCCCAGTCGGTAAAATGATCCCAACTTCCCATTACTACTACGAATCACGTCTAAGTACACGTCTGGGTACTCCGGCTCAAAAAGGTACAGTATGGCGAAAAAACGCAGCTTATTTTCTCCTACAACTTCAGAATCGTCCGACATTGTTGTAGCTTTATGTTTGTAAACAGCGTTTGACGTACTTGCACGTTGTTAGTCTTTGCGCGTTCGCTTTGTAAACACTGGGTCTGTAGTTTAGCGTGACCTTTCGACGTGATTCAATAGTATGTAGTGTCGTGAACGTACATCTCAGAGCCTGTGCTACACGAGCTTTTGAGCTTAAGAAGTATACAATTTTTTATTTTTCGAACACATCCTCAAATGGCCATATTGACGGCGCTGAACGGAAACAATGACACTGAACCTAACGAAACTTACATATTTTGCTGATTATTGCTGCTGAAAATGGTCATGTTTTGGGCTGTACTAATCGGTCAGACTGGAAAAACATTACTACAGACTTTTTTTTTTACTACAGAAGTTTGCTTTTATTATTTCCGATCAGGTACGTGTGAAATATTAGGCTAATATTTTAATTATTACTGCTCGTACATATCTTTACCACTTTATAGAGGGTATGCACTGACGTCACTTTCCCACCGGGACACGCCCCCTCAGCCGGACTGAGTGACAAAAGAGCCTTTAGCCTGAATGGATTTAATAGGGAAGATGGGAAAACGCGAGTAAAACAAACGATAATCAGTTTAAACTAAAGGTTGCTGAACTTGATATAATGTTCCTAACAACTTCACAAATATCCAGTGGTTAACAGATATTGATGCCTGTGAACTAATTTTGTAAATACAAAATAGGTTGGTCTAAACCCCGGTGATCACTTATATCAATGTTATATATATTGTCCAGCTGAAAAACGTATATTGTTAGTGCTTATTTAAAAACATCCAGTTATGCAGAAATATTTAGTTGATGAGTTGTCAATACAATATACTATAATACAATATATAGGATATGATTTTACTGCACAATTTAACATATTAACATGAAATGATAACTGCAAATCTCTGTTTCGCTGCCTGGAGACGATTTGTTTCTTTGAATTGCATATCTCTATATGATTTGGCAGCTTCCGGACGTTTTTCCGTGGTTTAGACAGCATAAATTAGCAGAGCAACATATTCAGTGGTACATTTACCGTACAGTGCATGCTGTTGTTTACATCCGAGTATTGCCAATATGGCCGTGCATCCACGTGACAAACCAAATCGTGACGTAAGTGCAAACCCTCTATAATGCATTGATATAGTATTTAAAAGCAGTGCTGCTTTGTTTACAGCCATAACCAAGAAAACACTGCTGTATATCGCTGCTGTTCCAAGTGCCACCTGCTGTCAGAGAGTGAATTTGCGCCCTAATTCAGTCCGTCTGCCATTTTCGTTTTATGTATATGTTTTATGTACCATAATTTCACAAAGCTAAAGTCAGACCATTCTGTTTTTGTTTCAGATTTTACTTCAGATCTAATTTGCATCAGAAACCACTCATGCTATATGTACCGTCTATCTATCTATCTATCTATCTATCTATCTATCTGTCTGTCTGTCTGTCTATCTATCTATCTATCTATCTATCTATCTATCTATCTATCTATCCATCTATCTATCATCTGTCTTTCTATCTATTTACATTTTGTGTATTTATGAATGTATTTAGCTGTAAAAATGATGTTTGTAATGAGGAGATAATCATCTGGCTATTGTATTGTAATATACAGCAGAGGGAAAAAAGGATATTTGCAGACTTGCCTGTTTTATATGCTCAGATGTCACAACATCCTCCACAACCTGGAACACAGCCGAATGGCCCCATGCATTCAGTAGGGCAGTCAAAGTCAAGCTCCTGTCCCGCCGGAGGGAACCGTCACAGTCTGGACGATGTCCAGCTTGCCTTCTCTCTCTGCTACATTGTGTAAGTCAGTTACTAATTGGATAACCTTTCTTTCAGCAGCTGATTTACAATATCAGATTGAGTGAAGAAACTTGTTCACACTCGGGTGAACGTAATTGAAAGCTTGTCAATTGAGTGTGGCCGTGTAATTGGTCGAAGTGAGGTTTTGTCCAAATACCACAAAGATGCAGGGGTTGCTATTTTTACAGAAATATTGATTTAAAACACACCACCCTAATAACCAAGAATAGAACCACAAAGGAGGGGTAATAGCACAGTTTTAATAATTAGTTAAATAACAGTTTTAATAGTAATACTCAGTAACTTTTTAAATAATAATAACCATTAACTTCTATAATAATGAATCATTTTAACTCATACTGTTAATAACAAGTTATAAAATAATATGTTTTTAAAATACAAATGGAAAAAAATTAAAGAATAAAGTAATTTGGCTTTTTCTTGACAACTTATTGGTTAGTGGATTCCATGTTGAGCTATTGCATTTGCTAATTAGACAACCACAATGAGCCCATCACTTGTGACCCTGTTACATGTGTTTACTCTGGTTCTGTCAGCCGTAACCGTCACGGATGTCCAGCACAGATTGCAGTCCACACCCACCTCACTTGGTGTTCATTCAAGCTTCTCAGTCTAATGTCACACGGAGAATAAAGACGAAGAGCCCACACAGACTGTACTGGCATAATAGCAATTTTTCTATTAGGCCGTTTAAATAATTACTTTAAAGCGCCGTTGTAAATATAAACCTGTGTGTTTTTTGATCGTGTATGTTTTTTTGTTGGTGGGTGGAGGCGGTTGTGCATCCACTAGTGGGGGGCAGGTGTTGCTGTGGTCTCTTGGGGCGTGGAGGGGTGGTGTAGTGAGACTGAAATCACTCTTTGATGACAGGGGCCTGCATGAGGGCCCTGAAGGCTTGCATCAGCCCATAAATATCTCCTGATCCCCTCATGGACAGGGGCAGGCGACTGGTTGGCGTATCCAGTGTTTCGTACTCCGTTGGGAGAAGGAGGGAGAGGTGAGGGTGGATGTCTATGTAATCCATCTCATGTGTGAGGGGGAAAAACAGTGAATGAATGAGCTCTCATATTAAAACCGAATAAGACCCTTCCCCCACTGGCCCAGCTCTCAGTATCCTCATCAATTATTCCACATAGTCATTAAAATCTTGTCTATTGCAACAGAGAACCATATCAGCGAATGGAAAGGAATTTTTATGTAGTCGTTATTTAAGTTTAAGCACGAGTGATATGTGGTGATGTTTACCCTATACAGACTTGTGAAACTGTTCGATTTAGTATATACGTTATGTAAGGCCGAGGGAGAATCTGGGCTTTCCCACTCAGCTCCACCCTTTAGAAACCACCTGACTGCAGGAGTGTGTGTGGGTGTTTCAGTCTATAGCCTTGGGTGGGTTTTTGCGTCAGTGCTGCATGCTGACGTCCCATATTCACTTCCTGTAATCAAAATTCACATCATGTTCAGGTGCTGGAAGAGGAAATCGTGTGGGTGGGAGAAAGTCTTGCTTGTGAGACAGGAAGGGCAAGCTATTACAGCTGCTGAAGGAATTCAGCAGACCATGAACATGTGTATCTTCTGCTGTGACAGAATTGAACAGATACATCGGTTAATTTCCATTACAGGATTTGTATCATTTTAACGCATCTTAAGCGTTAATACACTTGTAGATTCTAGCAAGACTGAAAACACAACCTGAGATCATGAATGATCCTGTTTCTATTCAGTGCATTCTGCACAGTAAATAATTAGGAATTTAGAGCTAGTAAATTATTTTAAAATTGGGGTTTTCTGGCCAATAATGATAAAACTATAATTATTTTCATATTTTGGCTGATAATCGTTAAGTAGTCATTATTGGGTTTGACGCTAACAAAACACTAAAATCAGTTGTTTTAAAGTGATAGTTCACCCAAATATGAAAATTCTGTCATTAATTACTCACCCTCATGTCGTTCCAAACCGTAAGATCTTTGTTCATCTTCGGAACACATATTAAGAAATTTTTGATAAAATCCGAGAGCTTCCTGATTCTGCATAGACAACAAACAACTGGCACGTTCAAGGCCCAGAAAGGTAGTAAGGTTATCAATAAAATAGTCCTTGTGACATCAGTGGTTTAACCATAATTTTATGAAGCTACAAGAATACTTTTTGTGTGCATAAAAAACAAAAATATTATTTTATTTTTTTAATTTATTTTTTTATTATTTAACAATTTCTTCTCTTCCATGTGAGATTTTGACATGCATTCATGATGTTGCTGTCTATGTAGGGTCAGAAAGCTCTCGGATTTCATCAAAAATATCTTAATTTGTGTTCCGAAGATGAACGAAGGTCTTACAGGTTTGGAACAACATTAGGGTGAGTAATTAATGACAGAATTTTTAGTTTTGGGTGAACTATCCCTTTAAATGCTACAAGTACATTTTGGCATCACAATATTATAATGTACAGTTTAAAAATTAATATAAATTTTGACATTTGCTAGAGATTGCATTTGTCAATGTTTTTAAATGTTTTTTTTTTTTTTTGTTATACATTAATTTAAGTGAGTTTTATATTAGAATTTATATTTATATTTTGTTGTATTTGATTAACTACCTTTACCTGAAAATTACTGCTTACTGTTGCCCTTTGCATTGTTGATGTACTTTTTCCTATTTAATACTGTATAGCCGCCTTGTCACAATTCTGTATTGTTAAAGGCAGTATATAAATAAAGGTGATTTGATTTGATTTGATTAGAAAGGAAAATCTAAATACATTAAAAAATAATATAGCTGTAAGCAGCGATTACCGGGGTTAAAGTGCTTTAAGGCATTTAAGCACATATGAAAAAAAAACATTACTTAGCAAACCTGTAACCACTAAAATCAATGATTTAAAAAAAACATTTTTGGCAAATCTAGGTAATTTCCCATAGAAATATAAGGTTTCTTAAACATTTATGACTGTTAAAGTGCCAGCTGTGGTCCAATCTCATAAAAAATTTGCATGCTTGTTTAGAATCACCTGTCGTGTGTGCTCAGAAGATCCAAATATCGCGCATATATGTGAAAACCCACGCAACGTACAATTGTTTATGCCCTTGAAAAATGCAATATCGACCCCCCCCACCCACCAGTGACCGAAATCTTTAACATTTCTCTCAGACCTTTGGGGCCATGAGTCGAGGCCCACCGAGTTTCGTTCCGATCTGCCTCCGTTAACCTTGTCTAACAGATGTTCAAACTTCGTCGGCCAATGGCGCCCATGTTTTTGAGATACACAAATGTCCTTGTAGCACTTGTGGCACTTCAGACCAAGACCGTGTACACCAATTTTCATGTTGATAGAACTAATGGTGGCACAGTTATAGTCATTTTTAAGTTTTTTTTTCCTCTTATAGCGCCACCAAGTGGCTAAGCTCTGCAATGTTTTCCTGTGACCTCAGATTGAGCTCTTACATAAGTGTTGTGAGTTTGGCTGAGATATCTCATTCCATTCAGGAGTTATAGGCATTTCACTAAAAATAGCCCTGCCCCTTTCAAACTTTTTTGTGCCCCTTTGCAACGGTGAGTCAAAAGTTTGACTTTTTTGATAATTATTGATATTCACTCTCCAGAGAATCCTTCTGCACTGGTTTGGTTCAGAAAAAACGTAGGAATAGTTCGCAAAAGTAGGTTTTTCAAAAAATGCTAAATACCCAAAAATTATGCATGTGACTGACGGTTTAGGAGTTATGAGCGATTTCGTACTTTTGATGGGTGTAGCGCCCCCGTCAGGCCGACTGGGGAGACCCTGGTCACGTTGTAAGCAGTGTGAGTACTACCATCCCTCCAAGTTTCAAATCTCTACGACTTACGGGTTGGTCTGCACAATCAGTTTTACATGGAGATTGCTGATCCGTGACCATTCTAACAATTACAATAAGGTTTCAGTGCTATGCGCTTAAACCCCTAATAAAATATCCATATATGAAATATATAAAAATGAGCATGCACAATGAAATATAAAATATATTGTGCCTTTAACTCTAATTAGGGCCGTTAACTGATGTGGTCCATTTTGCATTTATACATATTATGCAGCGGACCCCCTTTACCATCATCTGAATGACAGAGTGAGTGACAGAGAGGAGAGGGAGCGACTGAAAGACTCAGGGGAGAAGCCTGACCTTTAAACAGAGCTGGATACCACTCCACAATGAGACGTGTGTCCCACAGAGGGGCAGGACACATCTAGTTGAGACAGCTCATAGGAAGTGGCCATTATATTATCTGTATCTTTTATGCAACAATGTACACCTTATGTATGTTTTCAAACAGCTGAAAAGTTCTTTAATGCTTGAAAGGACCATAAAACTGCAGATGCTCAACAAATGTTTGAGCAAATATTCAGATATTTTTTAATCGCAGTCATAACAAGAGAACTTTTTGTTGCATAAATGACAGAATTACAAAACGAACAGGAAGAGAATTACAAATCAATTAGCGGAGTCACTCTTTCTGTGTAGTGGTGGGTATGAGTGTGTGTGTGCGTGTGTGTGTCAGTGCTGCCAGACTGAGCTTTATTTACTCAGCTCTCACAATACCCCTTCACCAGATGGGAACCAACAGAGTGAGGGGGGAAAGAGACAGAGAGAGAGAGGAAACAGAGGGAACGAGAGTAGTGGGAGGTGTGTGCCCCATACTCACAGCCACGAGGACTCCTTTGTTCCCCATCAGACCCCTATTGCAGCATGGCAGGGTGACACAGACTGGCTGTAAAATCTCATTAAAAAAGAGAGAGAGAGACAGGCCTCAAGAGGGCTTGAGATCCCATTAAGACGTCGGCACACAGACTTCAGTCATACAGCGCCGAGGACTCCTGTCAACATGCATGTACTGAAACATCAGGGAAAAAAGCTAGATTTTGATCAGGAACAAAACACAGAACAGCTGAAAATGATCTCCAAGAGAGAGCAGAGCATTCTGAAAGGATGAATAAAAAATTTAACAAATAAAACAGAATACTGTATATTTTGTTATTACATTTATATATGTAAATTCTGACACTTCTTGAACAAATAATAGATTGTTTACTATATACATTGTATATGCTTCATAGTTATTATTTGAATGTTTAAGTTTGTTTTCTTCCCACTGTTGCATTAATATAGATACACACACAATAACACACGCATGCACACATGGTGCACTGGCTCCCCCACCTCATGGGCCTGATTATTGATTTCACTCCTGTTGTGTAGACACCTCCTCTGCAGATTTGATTAGTCACACAGAGGTGACAGAGGGGAAGTAAAGCTCTTAGATTAGAGAGAGTGATGACAGAGAGAAGGTGAGCTAGAGAACGACAGAAGCTGAGAAAGACAGCTTGATAAAGAAAAAAGAGTGTAAACTTTCCTCTGATTGACTACCTTGCGTATATCCCTAATATTGGAGTAATATTTCGATATATGTGTCAGATTAGCTAATTCACCTTTGAATATGCTGTTATAATGCATTTAATGCTTTAATATGTTTTGCGGGAAGCGAGAGATCACATTATGGCACCTGCTGGTTTTTCAGGTTTGATGTCATTATTAATTACTTCATGGCACTTTGCTGTCTAATGCACTGATGAACTGACTAACTGCTTTCTTACTAATGTGTCTTTTAACAGCTGGGATAAAAACACACACACGTATACACATAAATTGTGGAATATTGCTTTAAATCGTATCTTCCCATGTGTGTTTGTGCGTATGCATGTTTCACAGTGAGTGAGAGTGTTATATTACACACCTTGTAAAAATCTAAAAGTGAAAATAAAATTTCCTTCAAGTGTGAGCACAGATCATAGAAAGCTCTCTCGAGAGTGCTTGTCCCTAACACTTCTCATTTTATGACTTAAAGGAGAAGTCCACTTCCAGAGCAAAAATAATAAATAATGTACTCACCCCCTTGTAATCTAAGATGTTCATGTCTTTCTTTCTTCAGTCGTAAAGAAATTTTGTTTTTTGAGGAAAACATTTCAGCGTTTTTCTCCACATGGACTGCTATGGTCCCCCGAGTTTCCAAAATGCAGTTTAAATGTGACTTCAAATGATCCCAAATGCGGTTGTAAACGATCCCAGCCGAGGAAGAAGGGTCTTATCTGGCGAAACGATCAGTTATTTTCATTTTAAAAATGTAAAATACTTTTGAATCTCAAACACTTATCTTGTCTTGAACTCTGTGTATTCTGTCTCAAGACAGTTAGGGTATGTCGAAAAGCTAGAAAATATCATGGTGACCAAGAATAAGTGAAGAGGTGTGGACTGTGTTTGCTGCACTTTTTACCCTGCAGTCCAAGCTGATTTTAAATGTGTTTAATTGGCTGTGTCTGTTGTCTGAAAGGTTCATAATTTCTGAATTAATTTCTTTCTGATGTCATTCGGTGTTGATGTTTCGAAATTAACACTCAAAGCCTATGTATCATATTTAAAAGGATAGTTCACCCGAAAATGAAAATTCTGTCATTAATTACTCACCCTCACGTTGTTCCAAACCCGTAAGACCGTTGTTCATCTTTGGAACACAAATTAAGATCATTTTTATGAAATCTGAGAGCTTTCTGACCCTGCATAGACAGCAATGCAACTACCACATTCAGGGTTCAGAAAGGGTGTTAAGGACATTAAAATTGTCCATGTGACCTCAGTGGTTCAACCTACGAGAATACTTTTTGTGTGCAAAAAACAAACAAACAAAAAAACTAAACAAAACAGAGGAACATTTATTATATCTTTCAATCATCACTGTACTGCAATGCAAAAACCTAGAGCGCTTTGACCATAAAGCATTTAAAAATCATCTTACTAAGACATATTTCTGAGATAAAGGGTGACAACTGATGTTTATGCTTATGTATTTCATTTTTTCATTGACTTACATTACATTACAATCAGAATTTCATCTCTTCTTATTGGCCATATAAATATCAGCAGCTTCACCAAACTGTATATTTTGCTCAGTTTAGGCCTCTGAATAAAATTGGGTGTTTTTTTCTCCATTGACTCCATAGATTCCTAAATGAGTCCTGACAGAAAAACTGAAATCTAAAAAAAAGCAGACAGAGACGTGGCTTTATTTCTTATTATATATGCTTTAATATCTCACATTTTATTCATCTACTCAGCGTGTTATCTAACTTGTCTGTCTGCTCTGCTCCACCTCTACCCATTCATCATTGTACCTATAGGTGACTCACACAGCACAGAGGTGATGTGGTTGGTGACTCATTAGCACGCACTTGCTCTAACTCGGTACACTCTGTTTTTCTGGCCAGCGTTCAGCGTACTGCTCTACACCTCCATTCCTGTTTCTACCTTCTATCGTTTTGATCAGTGGACAATCATCTTTCTGTTCTAGTATCATGTGCACACATATTCACATCACTTTTCTATATTGTCACTCATTCCTTCACAGGTAGACTGGACTAAGAAACACTTTCTGGCCAATTATTTCAGTTTACAGCAGTCTGGATGAAACAGCTAACTGTCACTCAAGTGGGCAGAACAACAAAAGAGGGCAGTGAAACAGATTGAGTGATAAACAGGAAGAAAGATAATGAGAGAAAAAGACTGACAGAAAGATAGTCAGAAAAGATGCTTAACTGATCAAAGTAGCTGGCCTTTCTAGAGAGAGAGAGAGAGAAACACTGATTCATATCTAACAGAACACACAAGACTGAATACATGTTGGCCTACCAATTCATTGCATACTATTGAGACTCAAACCAACAGACATAGATAATGTATAATAGATAGTGTATAAATACACTTGGTGTCTTTCACCTCCCCTGAGCCCACTAAGTTTTAACAGACCCCCTAAAGTGTGCGGTGAGTTTGGTGGGGGGTAATTAAGAGTGATTGGGGAAAGTCACATGAGAGAAGGCAATGCCTCCAGTGTGATATGATTGGATATGACCTCAGATTCTTCTTCTTCTCCAAAATGAATCATATTTTTGAGGCCCTGAACATACTTGAAAACTCTTGCATACATGTCAAAAGTCGTAAAAATTTGCATCTGATATGGGTTTCAGAAGTGGGTGTGGCAAAATGGCTCGATAGCGCCACCTATAAAATTTCAACGAAGTGCCTCTCGAGCTACGTTTCACATACGTGTATGAAATTTGGTAGACACATGTAAAACACCGATACCTACAAAAAAGTCCCCCCGTACAAAGTCCTAAACCAAACAGGAAGTCTGCAAGTTTTATGCCATTTTTGCCATTTTCAGGCTTTGTATTTAAACTCCACCAAATGTACCCAGTGTAATCTAAAGCCCTTGGTGATATTAAATTAGGAAGATCTTGAGTTTTCATTGAAGGGAATGTTCGTGGCGGCCTGGCAAACTTCGATGTTTTGCCATGAAAAAGGAAGTTGTTATAATTCAATGTCCGATCCGCACCAAAATTCACATGTTTGAAAAGAGTCCTGTCCTGAACACATGCCTATGACCATATTCACTTGTAGCCATAGCGCCACCTGCTGGCAACAGGAAGTGGCATGTTTTATGCTCTAACAAACTCCTCTTAGAGATTTAATGACATCAACATTATATTTGGTCAGTGTAATCTAAAGGCCTTTGCAATGTTAAATTGCAAAGATCTTGAGGTTTCATTAAAGGGCGTGTCCATGGCGGCCTGACAAAGTTCAGTGTTTCGCCATGAGAATAGAATGTCCGATCTGCACCAGACTTCAAACGTTCGATAAGAGTCTAAAGGCCAATATTATGTTATAATCATAGCGCTACCTGCTGACAACAGGAAATGACTTGTTTTACACTAACTTAAACATGCAATGTCCAATCTGCACCAAACTTCATGTTTGGTAAGAGTCCTGGCCTGAAGACATCTAAAGACCAATATTCAGTTATAGTCATAGCGCCACTACCTGGTAGCAGGAAGTTTGGCACATATAGATGACTTTGTCATATTTTTTCTATATTTACCATTTTAAATGCATATTTCACAACGTTGGCTGTTTTCCTAAAGCCACCAGGTTGTGGCTAGCCTGGGTGTGAGGGCCCTTTCAATGCTGCTTGCAGTTTTAATGTTTAAATTGCTACAGCCTTGAGTTATTTTGGAATACAATGATAGATAGACAGACAGACAAACAGATAGATAGATCCTAAATATATTGTTTTATTGTAATATCCTCCTTAAGAAAAGGTTTGAATTAATCATGTATTTATAGATTTAAAAAAAGAAAAAAGAAAAAATGTGGCTGTATTTCTATGTGATGAGTCATCCTGGAGACATTTACACCTGTTTCCACAGCTACAGCACCCAAGAGATGTAGTCGTCCCGTGATTCAATGAACAAATCAAGGTCAGACAGAGAGCTGTAGTAGAACTCACACGCACTTGCTTTCATGGCTTTTATACGGCAAGAGAAGTATGTACGACTACTACAAGTTGTGTGTGTGTGTTAAACTTTGAGTAGTGTGATATCAAATTCATGCAGTAGAGAAGTAGTTCCTCCATTTACCCCCTCCCTCAAGGTTACTATTCTGAAACGTGAGAATTTGACGCACATTCTGACGCAGTCGCCACTGGGGCATTCTAGCCCCACCCACCAACCCTACCTGAACCAATGATATTCAATATGCTCTGTCTTCCTATATGCCGTCCATCAACATGGAATGGCTGCAGCAACACTGAGCATAGCTATATGTTTTACCACACTGACATCTGTTCCAAAAACCTGCACCTACACAGACAGACAGACAGTCAGACAGACAGACAGACAGACAGACAGACAGACAGACAGATAGATAGATAGATAGATAGATAGATAGATAGTTAAAAATGTGTATCTCAAACAGAGACAGAGAAAGACTTTGTATTTGTCATCCTGTATTCTGTATTCAAAACAGAACATCCGTCTGGCCTTGGCTCTCTCCATTTCATTCTCTTTTTCGTTCTCTTTGTCCTGTGGCTTTTCTCTTTGAATCTTTAGAGAGCAGAGAAGGTTGCCATAGAGACAGAGATGCTTATAGTAGTAAAGAAGGAATGTGGTTGTCATGGAATATTTTGTAAACTAGGAGAAAATCAATGAATTATTGAGAGGATGTGCTATAAAGAACACAAATGTGAGGCGACTGTGCGTGTGGTGCAAAAAGAAAAATGGGATGAAGGGACAGAGATCATTCTGATCAAATCACCAATAATTACAAAGTGCAGTCATCTGTTTTGTTTAACTTGAGTGTTTGTTATATAAAAAATTGAACCGGTTCAGCATTTGGACATTGTTGCAGACCTGATGATGTGGATGAGTGAAAGCCGATAATGCACTGATAGCTAGTTCTCCATCATGTGCTAATTGCATTACAGCTACACTTGATCCCATCACCGCTCACAAGTAATCATATTATTGTAGGCCCTACACACACAGAGCGAGAGCGAAAGAGAGAAAGTCGGGGATGTTGGATCAGGACCACAGGGATCATAAGAATGCGTTCCTGTTTTGTGCCTGGTCGTCTCGAGTGCAGATCTCTAGCACAAACTAAAATAAAATTAAATATCATATAACATCAGTACCTATTCGCGTAACTGAAAATATAAATCTGATTATAGTGATATGGATTTGCCTCCCTTAAGCCTGTGAAGCATCTTGAAACCCACAGGAATACTGCAGCCCCACCTAGTGACGACTTTATGAATAAATCGCATGAGACTTCTCTTGCAACTGTGACATACGTTTACCGTTTGTTTATTTCAAAGTATGTCCTAAGAAAAATCAAACTAAAATTATTTTAAATAAAACTTACGTTATTTTTTCCTCATATTTACCTACTATAGCAAGGCTACTACTTATACGCGAAATGATGACAAAAAACTCGTGCCGAATAAGTGGAACAAACGGTAAACTGGCTTCAAGATATGATGTGTATCAAATACGACGTAAACTAATGGCACATTTTACAACAGAAACTCTATTAACTTCACGTCCTCTGCAGCAGCGTACAATCTGACAGCTGCAGTACAGTAATTACTGCAGTCGCACCCTGAGGCCATTGACCCGGATGTTGAGTTGACACTTTATGAACAGTGACTGCCTCACTCACTCCGTCTGCAAGGAAGCAATACTATAATTAAATCTGTGCCTTTTCTAGTAAATTAAGACATGGCGCATATGACATGTAAATTAACTTACCTGCGCGACTGACAGGCGCCAGCTCTGTATGATACATGTGGTTATTTTCCTCCCCTTTTTCTGTTTTCACACTTGCTTTCGAAAATTACTGAATTATGGAATTACTTAATTATTAATATATAGACGTAGTCTTTAGTGCATGGCACGCCATGAAGCTATATCGAGTAAAGACTAATGCTGTGGGACAAAGAACTCCAATTAGTGATGGTCCCATCTGATGCTGAACTGGGCCCATAGACCCCAGGGACCAATTTGGACAGGCACGTGCCTGGTGTTCGCTGGGTTCGCGCGTGTCTATCCAAACACCAGACGCGTTCCTTGGTTGTCCAGGAAACGCAGAATCCCGCCATCTGTCACGGTCCTGCGCAATGATCCCTGTCGTGTAGCTGAGGCTTTTTAACTAGGGGGAACACACATTTATCCATTACCCGCCATAAAGAACCGAGTGGGCGGGAAAACCAGACATTTTCGACACGCCTTTCAGGTCTAAAACACACAGCATATCTGATGGATGATAAATGAATTGTTTAATTTAAAAACATCAACGCGGACACAGAAATTAATTCGTAATTTATGGTCCTTTGAAAAAAAGACATTGCAAATCAGCATTTCCACAACAGACATTTCAGACTGAACATATTTAAAATATGCTTAGACTTGCTCACTCAGCTACTAAGGTAACAGATCTTTAAGTGATGCGAGCTCATCTCACAAAACATCTAATTAACATTTTACAGCAAAGGCAATGTCGATTATAGATGAGTGATAGTACCGCCATCTGCTGGTTGAAGTAAATGAGTGTTCAAATTTTAGGAAATGATTTGCAGCGTGTGAACGAAACGATGGAATGTTACGTGGATAAAAGATAAAACCAGCCGACAAGTAAGATAAAAGATCCATGCTGTTAAAAATAGTTTGCACGTTCCTTAAACTTGAGTTTACATAGGCGTTAACACGGATATGCAAATCCTACGTGGGTAAACAAACAACAGAGGAAGTTTATCTTCTCATCTGCCAAAAATATCATAGCCAACATTCGAATTCATCCCAATGAAAAAGTAATTTTTTCCTGATAACGCATCCCGAAATTCTGTAAATCACAGAAATGTGATGTAGATGATTTTCAAATACTTTTATCGTGTTGTAATGAAGAACATTTTTCAGCTGAAGATGACTAGATGTTTATAAAGCCACAGTATTATACCCAAAGACATGAAGAGATACTCAACTGCTCCCAAAAACTTTTTTATATATATATAAACTTTATTACATTTGTAAATAAACGTACGCTAGCAGTGAGATGGCTACAAATTATGTATGATTACAGTGCTGTTATACACGAGTCACAACGTCACTGATCTGAGTGAGTTTTGCGCTGGTAGTGTGTAAATGCAACTTGACACCGAGAGTGCGTTTGGAGGAGAGAGTGAAAGTTTTGACAGTGACATTGTTGGCGGATTTGCTGAGGACACACAAAAAGGTAGGCACTGCAGGCTGTCATGTTTTTTGTGTCTTAAGATGTATATTAAAGAAGCTACATAAAAATGGAATTCAATATGATAGGCTAAAGCTATGTATTAATTTTATACAAAGGTCAACAAGTGACTCAGTACTTGCAGGCTATTTCAAAGTATGACTCGAAAAAAAATTGATATCATTAGCGGTCAGTGAAGTGTAATTGGTTTGCTGGTCCCCGATCTGAGGACAGATATATTTTAAGTTGCTTTGAATATCTTACAGATGGCTCTTCATGAAACAAAACTTGTTTGGCAAGGTTAGATATATACATATTGGTAAACAATGTGTAAAGAAGCTGTTGCTGAAGGTTTCGTGACAGGTACTTTATGACTGGTCCTACTGTATGATGTAATATTGTAAAGCTATAATAGTATTTTATGCATCCCATCAAAGTATTGCTATCAGGACACGACTTCATCTGTATTAACACTCTTCATTCTGCAGTCCCAGAAACAAAGTTAAGGTTTTATATTTTCTGTGAGTGTGAGAAAGTTATTGTTTAAGATTTTCACCTGGCTCCAGTCAATCTCTTACTTTTGGCAGCTATTACTGCCTAATAAAACTTTAACTGTCACTGTAGTGCTCATTAGGACTGGAGGATGAGATAGTGTGCAGCAGTAAGTACACCCAAAAATGAAAAATAATTAATAATACTAGGTAAATTTAGTCACCCTCATGACATTCCAAACATGTTTAAATTTTTATATTCTGTGGACCAGAAAAGGAGAAGATCTGAAGAATGTTTGTGCTGCCTTCTGCCATACAATTAAAGTCATCCATAATGCATTATATTCTACATGTGTATATATATATATATATATATATGCACATATATTATTATTATTATTATATTATATTCTGTGTTATAAATCCTTTGAAGTAATTTGATAACTTTTTGTGAGGCTGTCATATGGGGTAAGACAAATCATAAATCAAGCATAAAAAATAAGTAATAAATTATCATATTCCAAGTTCTTTTCTTTTGCAATTTGCAGTTTGCATCATATTTTCTTAAAAATATCTGTAAATCATAAGGGAGTTTTCACATTCATATAACTTACTGAATATTTGACCACCTAACAAAAATTATACACAGTTTGCTAAATACAGAGGGTGCTCATTTTTCACAGCAACTCATTTGACCCCACCGTGGTCCTAATGAATTGTAAGTTTCACTTACAGTGTTTGTAGTTGTGATCCACTTACTGTAAGCAATGTCACATTTTTGCTTACGGTGGTTTCTCAAGTTTCATTGAAATGTAGACATTTGTAGTAGAGAAATATGTTGAGTGTGCTAACATTCTCATTGATATTGTGCAGCTGAAGTTCAGTGTTACACGTGCCATTAAAATAAACACAGCCTCTGTGTTGTTTTTATACATGGATTTACTCCAAAAGTAAATGAGTTGCCTTGGGAGTTCTTCTATATGCTTTGAAGCAGAGATCTTTTCTTTACACCCAAATTCCTTGATAGAACAAGCACTCTACATTTTGCCTGTCAACCCAGTATTAGGTATGATAAATGTCAAGCCCTTTCTCCACAGCAACTCATGGCTGTAATTTAACAGAGGTAAGAGAAGCCAGACTACCAGGCCAGCAGAAATGTGTTTTATTGTGCTGGACGTACCCTGAACCTGACACTTAGATTGGTATGGCAGTTAAAAACTGCAGTTTGTATCTGTCTTAGCTTGTATACCCAGACGTGAGCTTTCAACATTAATTAAGTTATTAACCACAACATGAGTGGATGACACAACTACAGACTGAAAAATTCGACGAGGAGCTTGCACGAAAAATATCGTTGGATGAGTGCAGTTGATCCTCTGTATCTCATGTGTTGCCTTGTGTCAGTGTGTATCAATGAATGTTCACACCTATCTGTAAGCAGTGAACTGGACCGTAAGTCTGTGTGTGTGTGTGTGTTTTAGAGCTACGTGCATCTTGGTGTGTGTATGTGTGAACATAAAGCCTCTTTTTGTGTGTGGCTTTGGATGAAAACCTCTTCCTCTCCTCCTGTCTGAGTATGGTCAGGTTGCAATGTAGGTGTGAATGTGGCACCTGTGTGCTGTAATCCTGTTGTGTGGGCTTCCCATGCTCCATCGGTCAAAGAGGCTCAGCCTTCATCACTGACACACACAAAGGCCTGCAGTTCAAGGCATGTTCACATTTTGCTGTTCTTTAATCAGCCAATTCTGTTTATTACTTCTGCACATTTCTACATCATGCTTGTCGACCTTGTGCTCGACAGTAACACTAATTGGCTGATCTCTGTGATGATGAGATGATAGATCATGCTTTAGTTTATTTGTCATAACTGTTTTTCTATTTTCAGGAGTGTTACTAAACTATAAAGTGTGAAATTGTAGTGTGCTTAAAAATCATGGTGCTCCAGATATATGCAATTGCAGACGATGTTGATACTTAATGGGATAGTTCACCTATAAATGAAAATTAATTAGACATCTGTTAATCTTCTGAATGCAAATTACGATATTTTTGAGGAAATCCAAGAGTTTTCTGACCCTTCATAGACAGCAACGCAACTCACACATTTAAGGCCCAGAAAGATAGTTAAGGACATTGTTAAAATAGTCCATGTGACATCAGTGGTTCAACTGTAATGTTATGAAGCTACAAAAATACTTTTGGTGCGCAAAAATGCAAGCTGTACATAAAATAGTCTTCGTAAACATGTTTGAAGATTTCAGCAGAGAGGATGATATGCAACGTTTTTCCCAGCCTTATTTATTTAAACCAGAACATACAGATGATGAACTAAGAGAGATGGACGTTCTATGAAATTGTTGAATAAAGTCGTTATTATTGTTTTCTTTGCTCACAAGAAGTGTTCTTGTAGCTTCAAAAAATTAACGTTGAACCACTGATGTTGCCTGGACTATTTTAATGATGTCCTTACTACCTTTCTGGCCCTTGAACGTGGTAGTTGTGTTGCTGTCTATGCAGAGTCAGATAGCTTTTGCGTTTCAACAAAAATATCTTAATTTATGTTCCGAAGATGAACGAAGATCTTATGAGCTTGGCACAACACAAGGGTGAATAATTCATGACAGAATTTTCATTTTTGAGTAAACTATCCCTTTAAAGGAGAAGTTTACTACCAGAATAATAATGTACTGATAATTTACTCACCCCCTTGTCATCCAAGATTTCTTCAGTCATAAAGAAATTATGTTTTTTAAGGAAAACAGCTCAGAATTTCTCTCCATAGTGGACTTCTATGGTGCCCGCAAGTTTGAACTTCCAAAATGTAGTTTAAGTGCAGTTTCAAAGGGCTCTAAATGATCCCAGCTGAGAGAGTAGGGTCTTATCTAGTAAAACGATCAGTTATTTTCTGAAAAAAAAAAAAAAGTTGCATACTTTTTAACCTCAAATGCTTGTCTTGTCTAGCTCTGTGTGAACTTTGTGTATTGCGGTTCAAGACAGTTAGGGTAGGGCGGAAAACTCCCATCTCATTTTCTTCTCCAATTTCAAAATCATCCTACATCGCTGTTTTACCTTTTTTTGTAAAGAGCGTTTGATCTTCTTTGCACGTTCACTTAGTAAACACTGGGTCGATACTTCTGCAGCGATGCATGTCGATTTTAAAGTTGGAGGAGAAAATGAGAAAAAATAATATATAAAAACTATATAAATTATATGTACATTTTTGCTCTGGAAGTGAACTTCTCTTTTAAATACATTGTTTAAGTATCTGTACGGTCATATTTCAGAGTGAAGAAATTGAGACTCAAAGACCCAAAAGTAATGTCTAATTCATAAATTAATTATTCTTTTGAAAGACCCGGCTAAACTGGTTCACTGAATATGCATATTTCCCTATTAAATAGTAGGTGAAAGATGTGACTAGAATGTCAGAATTTACAGTATTCATAAAATAGTAGGCAAAACGTACCCCAATGACCCCAATTGAGACCTTCTATAAAAACTTTCTTTGTGATTTCTCCCTGCTCACATGAAACCACTGTCAACATACCTAACATCTCATCACCCCTCGCTGTATGCTGTGGAGGACAACACCTAACTGTTTCAGAGTTTATGTATCTTACTCTCCTCTTCTTCGCCAACCTTCTCCTGGCAAGCTCTCCAACATCAGGCCCCGAGAGCTTCTGGTCATCCAGCTTTAATAAAATAAATGGGGCTGGACTTACATTTACCACTGTTTCTCTCTGTGCCAGTTTCAATTGCACACATCTGCCCTGCAGGTGTCTGCTCTCCTTCCTCTGTCTTACAAGACCATGGCAGTTATGGGAAGCAGGGGCATGTTTCTACATGTGAAAGGCCCCTCTGATGAATGGTTGCCTGAGTAGGGGGGAAATTACAGGACAGAGCATTCTTCAGTTGCTAGGGATTGAAGTAAGACTTGTACATTAAATCCTACCCTGAGCTGGTATTCATCTGTTTGTGTTGCCCTTTTTCCATCCAGTCTAGCATGACAAATCGTAATGGTTTTTACCAGTAATTGAGTGCACACCTCCAAAATTTTCAAAATCTTTTAATCGCACGATTGCTGAGAAGATTTTTATATGCTTATGATATATTGTAAAATACCATGGCATCAGTTAGACATGGAAATAGCTGATTTTAAAACAGTTTTAGCACTAATTCATTATCTCTATATATCTAATCCTTATGCCTGTTTGCCTGTCTGCAATATTAATCTTTCTCTTTCATTGCTTTGGTCAGTTTTAAAGAACAGTTGGAATGTGGTAGATGTGCATCATTAGGTACAGTATAAATCCAGCAGTGGTTGAGGTAAAATCAGACAGTGGCCCATATAGAGAAGCAATGAGAGAACAGATGTGCTGCTATAATTCATATGTGGAGCACATTTAATAGTCCCATTGCTGCAGAGGGTATGTATGCTAGATTATTTCTTCAAAGAGGTGATGGAGTTGATCCAATTGGAGTTGTTAACCTGGTTTCTTTTAAAACATACACTACTGTTAAAAACTTTGATCAAAAGTGACATTAGAGAAGCAGAGAAACAACAAAAAAGCCATTTTTCCCCGGAAGTTTTAAACGATATGTTACCATGTTAGAAACAACATTTGTTTAAAGTTCCCTTCTTTCCTTCTCTATCCAGCAGTCCACTTGAGTCAATATGAATGGTCCCTTCAGTCCCAGACGGGAACCAGGGCCTGACCTCTCCTGTCTGCACCAGTACAGTGAGTGGCTGGCATGTAGGCATGAGTCCAGTCTACTGCCCATGAAAGAAGACCTGGCCATCTGGTTAAACAGAATCCTTGGTAAGAAAATAAAAGCATGTTCATATTTACATAATTATTAGTGATTTGTAAACTGTTGACCTTGTCATCATTTTCTTACTCTCACGCCATTTTAAGACAATGCGATTTTATTTCTTCTGTGGAACACAAAGGAAGCTATTTTGAAAAATTACGAAAACAAAACAATTTTGGTCACCATTGACTTACAGTGTATGGATTGAAAAAAAAAAACAGCAAAAAAGATGGAGCGTAGTTAACCAGAAGTGGCTGATTGTAGTGTCCGGGCTGGGGACACTAAAAATCTCATCTTTAGGGCAACACTGAGTTTTTTACAGCAACTATAAATTGCCTTTGGCAGTTTAACACATGGAAACTTCTAACTACAGCTTAAGTGTGTCAAGGAAATGTGAATTGGAAGTCACCAGCCCACTTATTTTATTATCAGGTTCTATGAAACGACAGTACCTTTTCCTTTCCAAATGCTATTTTCTGTATGTGTTTTGGATTTCAGCTTTACTGCCGTGTCATCATTTATTCAAAGGGTCATGACATGAGAAACCAAATTTCCCTTGATCTTTTGACATAGAAGAGATCTTTGTATGCTTAAAACATCCTGTTTCAAACCAAGTTTCAACTTAAAATGTCTTTATCATCAATACAAAAAAGGATTTATGTAATAACCCTCATTATTAGAACCCTCAAAAATGTCTCGTTTGGATCTGAGGTTAAAAGTGACGTCACCCGGGCACCGCCGCTTGCATAAACACTGCCTCCAGTGCAAGACATTGACGAATAGTCTTCTTCTCATTACAGGCCCTGCCCACTGACATTCAGTTGCTAAACGAATGAATGTGAGTGTTGTGTCACGTAAAAAAAAGCAAACAGAAATTACAATCACTGCCACTATCTTGTCTACACTGGATGCAATACACCAATGCGTGTTCGCTTTCTGAGACAGTCCATGCACTTGAGTCGGTCGTCAATAGGACAAACGGAGTGAAAGAACGTTCACTTTGACGCGTTTGCTTTAAACAGCTTGTTCGCGTCTCTGTACAGATATCAGAAGAATCCCAGCATTAAGAACAAGTGGAAAGTTTAATGGCATCACACACTGTAAGTAAATGATTTCATAATGCTTTGTCTGGAAATGACAGTTTTATTTTGATCTGTTGTCAAAAAATTCACAAGCAATAGTGAGAGGACGCTGATACGGTTTCCTATGGAATGACATTAGCCAATCGTAAGTGGCCAATTCCTGACAAGCCTTAAAGAACCCGCCCCTTAAAACAGATAGTTTTAGACAGAGTCAGAATGGGGAATGAAAATAATCATTTTTCCACATATTTATTTATTTATTTTGTGCAAAAAAAACTTTATTAATATTATAAGTAAACTTCAAAGAACATATTAAAATAATTATAATAATAACATGTCATGACTCCTTTAAATCTTGTAAAGGACTCACGTCCATATATCTCAAGGTTACCATTTTCCCAATTCCCATTGCTTGGTGTCATTGTAAAGGATAAAATCTTATTTACACAATCAGATCCTGATTAAATCTTGCACAAGCCAACAGGTAAGGATTATTCTGTCTGCCTGTCAGATCAGGAATATCATGGTGTAAATAGAATTCCCTAAATTCCTCTGCACCTCGATCAATGGGACATGCCCTGATGAGACCCCAAAGCAGGAATTGCCTTTCTCAAACAAACCAGGATATGATATGTCTTATACTAGTCCCTGCGTGTCTTGACCTATGTTATTTGTTGTTAAAAGCTCTTAATACAACTGAGGGCTGAAGAGTCAACTTACAGCATGTAAAGAGGTCAAAACACCACAAAACCCTTAAACCACCAGGCTGGTGGTACCTAAATATATAGCAGAGACAAAACAACCTGAGAAATCAGATAAGATGAGATACAACATCAGAGTTGTTGTTGTTTTCACTGAAGAAGCTGATGAGGGATTTCTACTATTAACACACACGTCTCGTCCTCAACTCTTCCTGTTCCTGCTGATCTCAGGGCAGCATTATGACTCTGTGGTTGGCAGACAGCAGGAGATCTCTTTGTTTCCTTACACACTTCTCCCCTGCTCTAAGCTAATGAACGTCCCCAGCCATTCTGCACATCAGGATTTCTGTTTTTGTTGTGGTTTCCCTCCGCTGTTGCCTCCTGTATTCCCCCTCCCCAGGCCCCCTACTCCTCCTTTACTATGATGGTAAGCTCCGGTACCACTGCTGTGTTTGAATCTGTATGTACTTAACACCCAGGCCTCAGGAATGTGTCTGCACAGCCGTGAGAATCCCAGAGTGAGTGTACTTAGAGGATTTTTTTGGCCATCTTCAAGTTGCCTTAGGTAGTGAAAGAACAATAAATGAAAGATTGAGAAAATGATTTGCAAGGAAGGTAAAACAACAACAATGAAAATTGTACAGAACTCCATGTAAGCCTAAATGTCAATATGTATTTTACAGCTACCAGTTCATGCAGTATAATTCATTCAGTGCCTTACTCTTTAGTACTTTATGTTTGTTTATCGTTCTTTAGCTCTCTCCTAATGCTCATTTGTCTCTCTGAACACTTTCTGCACAGGTTTGGATGTAACAGCGGATAACTTCATGGACAGACTAGACACTGGCGTTGTCCTGTGTCAGCTTGCAGAGGCGCTACAGGAGAAGATGATTCTGGCCAGCAACGGAAAGGTGCATTAAATAGCATTAAACATTAAAGAGATATCATTAAACATTAGGGACATGAAAGAGTTTACCCAAAAATGAAAATTTTGTCATTAAAGGATTAGTTCACACCCAGAATGAAAATTTCCTGATAATTTACTCACTCCCATGTCATCAAAGATGTTCATGTCTTTCTTTCTTCAGTTGAAAAGAAATTGAGGTTTTTGAGGAAAACATTCCAGAATTTTTCTCCATATAATGGACTTCAATAGGGATCAATGGGTTGAAGGCCTAAGCTTCAAAGGGCTGTACACAATGCCAGCTGAGGAATAAGGGTCTTATCTAGTGAAACAATTGGTCATTTTCTAAAAACCAAAAAAAAAAAAAACAAAAAAAAAGGATATACTTTTTAACCACAAATGCACATCTTGCACTAGCTCTGCCATGCATGTCTGCGACTTCATGCATTACGTAATCATGTTGGAAGAGTCACTCGTGATTAGTTCTTTGTCTGTGTAATCTGGTTCAAAAAAGGTAGGGTAGGTCAAAAAACTCCATCTAATTTTCTCTCCTTCAATCTCAAAATAGTCCGACGTTGTTTTACCTTTTTTTTGTAAAGGGTGTTTGACATTTTTACATGTTGGCCTTTCCAATGTGACTACGTAATGCAATCTAGTGCAAAATGAGCATTTGTGGTTAAAAATTATATAAATGTTTATTTTATTTTTTTTTTAGAAAATGACTGATCGTTTTGCTAGATAAGACCCTTATTGCTAATCTGGGATCGTGTAGAGCCCTTTGAAGCTGCATTGAAACCTTCAACCCGTTGATCCCTATTGAAGTCCACTATACGAAGAAAAATCCTGCAACGTTGTCCTCAAAAACCTTAAATTTCTTTCTGACTGAAGAAAGAAAGACATGAACATTTTCAGTGACAAAGGGGTGAGTAAATTATCAGGAAATGTTTATTCTGGAAGTGAACTAATCCGTTAAATACTCATCCCCCCCAAGTCATTCCAAGCCTATAAGACCTTCATTCATCTTCAGAATACAAATTAAGATATTTTTAAGGAAATCAGAGAGCTTTCTGTTTCGACTGTATTTTTAATCAAATAAATGTAGCATTAGTGAGCATAAGATCATTCATTCCCATCATTAGCTGTGTTTTACACTTTGTGTGAAGTCTTGATTTTAAAAATATCGTAATATCTATTACTGTCTCATTTTGAAGACTGCGACTGCGAGGTCTAATTTGTCAGCCGCACACATCATTGCTGATGTCTCATTTCAGAAAAGTAGCCATTATAAAATTGACTGTTATTCCTTATGAGTTGCTGTAATTTCTTTCATACTCTGGAATGCAATGGTTACTTTTCTGAAAAGCGGCGGGATCAGTGATGAATGTGGCTGAAAAATGTTTCCTATCAATTTTTCAGCCTCTGAATGTGACCTTCACCTGTCTGTATCTGTTTTCTCAGCTGAACACTTACAGAGAATTACGAGCACTGGCAGGAGAAAGGCTTATTTTTGAAGAATATACAGTTGATGTCAGAATCTGCAAAATGATAATTATTTCACCAAAATAAGAGGGATCATACAAAATGCATGTTATTATTTATTTAGAACTGACCTGAATAAGATATTTCACATAAAAGACGTTTACACATAGTCCACAAGAGAAAAAAAATTGTTGAATTTATAAAAATGACCCTGTTTAAAAGTTTACATACACTTGACTCTTTATACTGTGTTGTTACCTGAATGATCCACAGCTGTGTTTTTTGTTTGTTTAGTGATAGTTGTTCATGAGTCCCTTGTTTGTCCTGAACAGTTCAACTGCCCACTGTTCTTCAGAAAAATCCTTCAGGTTGCACAAATTCTTTGGTTTTTCTGCATTTTTTGTATTTGAACCCTTTCCAACAATGACTGTATGATTTTGAGGTCCATCTTTTCACACTGAGGACAACTGAGGGACTCATATGCAACTATTACAGAAGG
>JAHKKF010535420.1:78197-109377 GCA_019740295.1 Labeo calbasu | reverse complement strand
CACTGAGGACAACTGAGGGACTCATATGCAACTATTACAGAAGGTTCAAACGCTCACTGATGCTCCAGAAGGAAAAACGATGCATTAAGAGCCAGGGGCGTAAACTTTTGAACAGAATGTACAGAAGTACATTTTTCTTATTTTGCCTAAATATAATATTTTTTCATTTAGTACTGCCCTTCAGAAGCTACAGAGGATACTACATGTTTCCCAGCAGACAAAATGAGTTCAATTTACCCTGATCTTCATATTCAAAAATGTATCACCCCCCAGCTCTTAATGCATCATTTTTGCAACTGTATGTTCTTTGTAAAAGAAATGAGCTAAGATTAGGTAACAATGATCTGTTGGGTTATTTATACTGCAAAATATTCAAATGTGCACATATTAAGCTAATTAGAGATATATTGTTTTTTTTTGTGTCTCATAGCCCTTTATTCGCCGTGTGATTCGCTGGCGGCCTGATGCAGCCTCTGGATCGTTCTTTGCCCGAGACAATACAGCTAACTTTCTATACTGGTGCCGTAAAATTGGAGTGGAGCAGTCACACCTGTTTGAATCTGAAGATCTTGGTGGGTATTCAAATCAGCATCTTATCATGAGATGTGTAAATGCTTTTGTTTGTATATTTTAGATATATACCATCTTTGTGATTAAGCAGACTAGATCCTTTGGTTTCAATACAAGTGGCATTTGCTTGTAAGTCTGTGAGGTGCTTCAGCAACAATCCTGAGAAAATCTGACCATGGACTAATTTTAAGCACTGAAAAATCAGTCTTTCCCTTGTTCATTTTTACACTTATGAAATCATGAAGTGAGATGTCCGGTTAAAATAAGCCTTACTTTCTGTCTATGCAGGCTGTTGCCCTGTGGGGCTGTTGCCCTAAAGAACTGCTGAATAGACAAGCAGTATCAATATCTGTGTCATTCCACTGTTCACTGCGTCACACCCTTGGCCCCCGCTGTCTATCACCGTGAGATGAATAATAGATAGAAAGAGAAGGGAATAGAAATGAAAGGACAGCAGGTCAGGGGAAAAATGGGGAATGAAAAAATAGGGTCAAAGATAGATAATACAATACAATAATAGATAAAATGAAAAGGAGTGCACATTGAAAGGTTTTGAGAGGATAGATAAAACATGCAGCGTTCAAGAGTGAGCTAGTGTTCAATAACTGTTATATAAACAACAAAACCCTTTTATCAGTCTTTTAGTTTTGGTAGGTTTACAGGTTTATAGATCATATTACACTAAGAAGGGGCTGAAATACTATAGTTTTAGAACCTGAGGGACATTTGCAGTGACAGAATCAGTGTTGATTTAACTTTGGGTCTTTTGGGTCCCACAGTTGACTGACTTTCACATGCCTGACTATTGAAATGGATTTCATGAACTGTTTGACATAAATGAACATGGTTATCTTAAACTGAGAAAGATAACACTCTGTGTTTATTTTAAACTTTAAACCAGTCTACAATGATACGCTCTTATTAGGACTGTTAATCTAGCCAGCATTAATCATAGCTTTCAAAATGGGGCTACATATGATTTTTACCATTGTTTCTATGTTTTCATAAGCATTCACACATTAAAAACTTGTCAGAGCGTAAGGGAGACAGATTTTTGTTTTTGTTCTTCATGATACAAGTTTCCACACCCTTTTTATCCCTTGAATTAGCGTCTTTGTGTTTTCCACTTTTCAAATGCACAACAAAGGCATCACTATTATGTGTGCAAATTTTGACTACAAAGTTTGTTTTGTGTCTGCATTGCAAAGGGTCATGGGTTGGGAAGCTCATGCAAATATCTTTTAATGACTTTATGCTGTCTTTATGGCTGATGAAAATCCTCTGCAGAGTGTAGTATAGCTATTATCTTCTTAAGACAAATCAGTCTTTTTACTCAATATTTGTATCTTGTTTTCCAGTAAAAATATCTAAACATCCTTGAAACAAAACTTATTTATTTATTTTATTTTACTGAAAATTAAACTAAATTTAGTGAGGAGAAACTTCTTTGTTAATGGGGTAAGAAAAATAAATAAGAAATAATAAAAAAAAGAAAAAAAAGTATTTAAAATAATAAAAATAAAAAATTCTTACCCCATTGGCAAATGTTTTTCTTGTATTAAACATAAAACTCATTGTCATTATTATTATTGTTTATCGTTGTAAAAATAACTTTAGTAAATGTATCTTGTTTTAAGATTTAGATATTTTAAAATAAAATTTTGAGAAAGTTTTTTTTAAATCAAAGAAGATTTTTCTCAGTAAGATATTGTATACAAAGGTTTTCCTAACTGTCATCTTCATTCACTTTACAGAGTTATGATACTGTTATTTGAGAAAGTTTATTGTTAAGTGTTATTCGGCTGAATAGACATATCAAATATCTTTTTGCTTTGGGTATTTTTGCATGTGTCCATCAAAGCCCTTGTCTGTTGTCCATTGTTACGCCCAGGGTACAGTATATGTTTGAGCTGACATCATTAGGCCTCTGAAGATTTTGTTGTGTGAATAACAATGTATTTATTTCACCAGTTCTTCAGAAGCATCCCAGAGATGTGTGCCTGTGTCTCATGCAACTTGCGAGAATTGCTTCCAGGTGAGTTCCTTTGATCCTTTACAGTTGTTTATATCACGTCATCATTATATAACCATCTCATTCGGTCAGAGCTGAATAGACGTTCCCCCTCAGGTATGGCATTGAGCCACCAGCGCTGGTCAAGCTCGAGAAAGAGATTGAGAAAGAAGAAGATGAGTCTTTGTCACCATCCATGTTCTTCGCCTCACCTCTGCCGTCTCCCTCCACCCCACCTGTTTTTTTCCCTCCTGATCCAGAACCCCCTCCAGTCTCAATCCCCTCATCCATCTCTCCTCCTCCAGACCCCTCTCCCTCTCCTCCTCTGGCCCCTACCCCTCCCCCAGAGTCCACATCCATTTTCACTGTCCCAAACACCCAGTCTGAACCTCAGCAAACTTCACCAACTCCACCATCACCTATCAGGACACCCGTCAAATCAACACCACCCTCACAGTCAAACAGCCTTGTGAAGACTAGTGGGAAAAAGAGTAGCGGTAACCTGCTGGATGAGATTGTGAGTATTTCAAGTCGTACGCTGTAGGCGGTTTCCCAATCCTTGGCGTACTGGTGCGTGAGTTTACATTGATTATTAAAAGCATGTTTTCTTTGTTCTTTGTTTGTTTGTTTTAGGTGAGGCGGATATCAGAAGATCCACCATGCAAATGCCCAGTCAAATTCTGCATTGAGAAGCAGCCTAAAGGTCATTATCGTGTTGGAGACAAAGTCCTCTATGTCAGGGTATGTAATGCTCTTTCCACTGCAGACTGCCTTCTTTACACAGGTTTAGCTGAGGGAAAATGTATTAAAATGTATTATTATTGTTATTGCACACATTTGAAAGATACAAAGCGATATGTAAAATCATGTTTCATTGTTTGTTATAAGCATCAACGTGTCAACAAGCTCTGCCGGGCTTTCAGTGTTTCTTTAGAGGAACAAATATTAGTTTTGAACCTGAGCGAACACAGTACTCAGTCAAGGCAAAGCCTCATGGGAGCAGGTGTTGCCTGGCAACATGAAGAAAAGGTTCACACCTTTGAATAGGGAAAAAGGAGGTTCAGACTAACAAATGTCTAGGATCAGAGCTAGAATGTCTGTTCATATACATACAGGAACATAAGACATATGACACACAAGAAACAACAAAATAAATTAAATGCTCAGTCATACTGAAAATTCACATAGAATTTTGCTTATATTAAAACTGTGCCTAAAAGCTCATGCATGATATTTTGTTGAGGCTTTAAAAAGGCAAATGCATCTAAACCCTACAGGGAATAGTTTAATTGTTAACAGATTTGCAAAATACACTTACTATTAAGTAGCACATGTATATTTGTAGCAATAGCCAACAATACATTGTATGGGTCATATTTTGTAGATTTCCTTTTGTAAATATAGCAAAACTTAATTTTTGATTAGTAATATGCATTGCTAAGAACTTCATTTTGACAACTTTAAAGGCGGTTTTCTTAATTTTTAGATTTTTGTGTACCCTCAGATTCCAGATTTTCCAAAAGTTGTATCTCAGACAAATATCATCCTATTGTAAAAATAAAACAAGCTTTCAGATAACGTATAAATCTCAATTTCAAAAAATTTACCCTGACTGGTTTTGCGGTCCGGAGTCACATATGTAACACACTATTTGACATTAATAGCCATCAACACATTAAGCTGCTTGTGAACATTAATAAGAACTTATCTTGCTTTTGTCATTTTGCCTTTGCTTTCTGCCTAGAAACCCTAACCAAACATTCAAATCTACTTTTATAAAGTCTAAGTAAACCAATGATTGACACGTGGGGGTCATTTGAAGCAACAAAAGTTACAATGCACCTTTTTAGATTATATACTTTCAAGATCGCAAAAGTTATCAGAATTCATCTATATTTTGGCTACTGATCAAGTCATTAGCAGTGTGAATGCATTCAGAGACTTACAGCCTCGCTTTTGCTGGCTCCACCCCTCCCTTTTATGATTTTTCAATCAGACAAATCCTTTAGGGCAACAGTATGTGTGCCTGAGGAAGAAAAGCAGCCGCTTTCTGTCAGAGGTCCAATTAGAGAGAGAGGCTTACTGTAGCACTCAAAGAGAAAGAGAAGGGGAGCTTTTTAATATCATTTCTCATGTTCTTTTTTTTTTTTTTTTTACTTTTGTTGTGACATCCCACGCTGAAATGAAAGAGATGGAAGATCCATTAGATCATCACAATAGCTGAGCTGTGTAGCAGAAGGGGTGAAGAATCGTCAAATCATTAAGAAATACGTTTCATGCCATGTCTGTCATTAACAGGGATGTTAATGGGATCATGAATACTATTTGCTTCAGCTCTGACTTGAAAGCATATTGCCATTTTAACAGTGACTGTTGAAAGCTGTTTACCTTATATCTGACATAACTCTTCTTTCACCGATACCACATTTATAGTAAATGAATAGGCTATGCCTGGTAAGCGTCACACCCTTTTATAGCTTTTTTATACATTCATGTATTTTCTATACAAGTTCCACTAAGTTTATGTGTCCTGATCTGTTCAGTAATTAAGCACATATTCACTATTCATTGTTGCCACACAAAAGGCAGATTAAGGGTAAGATATGAATCCAGGTGGATCGAGGAGGGAAGCAGCTAGCAAAACAAGCAAAACTAACAAGGTCCTAGTAGTCTTGTTTCTGTGTCTATAGCTGTTTGGTGTGCTTTAAATGGCTTTTCCTGAGTGTACAAATTACAGGTAATCTTTTTTACAGTAAGAATAGTACTGTATTTGCCGTCTCAGCCATTTCTTTTACCGTACATGTGTTACAGTATGTGACCCTGGACCACAAAACCAGTCATAAGTTGCACAGGTATATTTGTAGCAAAATCCAACAATACATTGTATGGGTCAAATTTTTTTTTTCTATGCCAAAAATGATTAGGATATTAAGTAAAGATCCATGAAGATATTTTGTAGATTTTCCTACCATAAATATATCAAAACTTAATTTTTGATTGGTAATATGCATTCCTAAGAACTTTGGACAACTTTAAACATGATTTTTTTTGCACCCTCAGATTCCAGATTTTCAAATAGTTGTATCTTGGCCAAATATTGACCTAGCCTAACAAACCATACATCAATGGAAATCTTATTTATTCACAATCTCAGTTTCACAAAAACTGACCCTTATGACTGGTTTTGTGGTCTAGGGTCACATATAAAGGTGTGCATATAACATTCAGGGTTTTTAGTACACATACTAGCTTGTTTGAACAGCTCTATTCAGATAAGGAAATAAAAGCTACAGTCTGCCATCTAGCGGCCAGCGTGTTAACAACAGCACAGGTGCTCTCGACTCTTTCACAATAATTTTTCCGTAGAGAAACAAGGCGAACGAAAAAGACTAAAATCAATTTCGCAGACATCATATATAATGAGAACGAGAAGAGAGGCTGAATGAATGTTGCGAATAATGCTGAATGAGACTGGAATTTGGCCACGCAGGGATTCAGAACAAACATACAGTATTTAAATAACACATAATGTAACATACTGCCCACTCAATTTGAATTAGTGCGTAACGTATACTTTCATTCTGCACTGCCGACTGTACAGGTCATATTCGATTGTTTGAAAGGTTTGACTGACGCGGGGTTTTCTTAAACAGACTCCCCCTCCCGCGCGGCTCTCTCGTGTATTTGTTAATTCTCGCTCGCCTTCACCTCCTCTGTCAGCCCTGACATTTTAATCTTCTTGGAAACAGCTGAGACTGATCAAACCGCATGGTGATTAGAATTACCCAGTTTGGCACACGTGCTCGCGCGTGTATATATCCCTCTATTAGGATGCATCAAGCTAAAAGGGTTTGGAGGGGTGGGGGGGCAAAACATATAAATCTGGTTGTATTACCAGCAGCTTAACAGCTCTGTAATGAGAGGGTCAGGACTGATAAGGTGGTGGGGAGGAGGGAATAGATGACTATCGGTGCCTCAGGGGACAGAGACACATTTCTCAGGAGACGTGACCCTTCCTGTGCGTTTGCTCTCAGTTTCAATGCATTTCTATTTTGCGTTTCTTGTTCTTGCTCGGGAGCCGTTGCCGTGGCAGCGAGCGAGCTTCACGCCAGGCGTCGTAGGTGTGTAAATGTTTGAAAAGCGTGTGTGTGTGTGTGTGGATGGATTGGTCTTGCGCTGGTGCTCAGCTGGTGTCATGAGGTGGTGTTTCATTAGGCTTAATGAGATTTTAACTCTCTCTCTTTCTCTCTCTCTCTCTTTTTGCTGGCTGGGATCATTTGCCTTTCATCGGATCTACTGCATATTAGATGTAGACTTTAAATATTTTATGAGGGAGGAGGGAGGTGGTATCAGGAAGATCATTAAAATAAGCGTCTCATAGACATGGAAACTAACAGATTTAGGCCTTGAACATTGTTATATGAATTTAGCCTTGCTACCTTTCGAATATCTTTTGTGTACATTTTGTTTTATTCTTTTCCTGCAGTTTCATGCTATGGTTTTCCCACAGATGTGGCATTTTTGACACCATGACGAACAATAACAAAGTTAGCATAGTTATTGTTTTTACCAAGGAAACAGTATCGGTGATGAGCATCAGATGCTTCAGATACAGTATGAGACATAATGTATGAATAAAACAGTTTAAAAAAAAATTCATGACACATAAATGAATATGTTGAAATATACATATCCTGAATACATAGAAATCTTGAAAGAACAAAGTCAAAAATGGGCTGTCTACGCAAAGCCAGAGCTTTCCCTATCCGATCTGTTTTCTTCCTCATTCTTCCGCAAACACAGCGTCATCTCAAGAAGCCTAGGTTACACATGAAACCAGTGAATGCAAATGAGCTGCTTGCGTTGAAATCATGTTTAAGTTAGTTTAAACCTCTGATATAGGGTTTTCTGAGCACACACATCCGAAGCATGTGCACAGAAAGCAGCTGTCACACAGCATGTAAGTAGTAAACTAAGTTCTCTTTCATGTCTTATTGCGCTTGTCAAATGCACACAAGTTTGTTAATAACACATGAGTTTTGTTGGCGCCAGCAGCCTTGCGGTTAGTGCGCTGACATACAGCGCAATTGCGCTCACGGTGACACGAGTTCGAATCCCGGCTTGTGGTCCTTTGCTGATCTCACTTCACCCGATGCTTCCCTGTCTACTCTACACTGTCCTGTACAATTAAAGGCATTAAAAGCCTGTAAATACATCTTTAAAAAAACAAGTTACCAAATTAAATTTTAGACACAATATTGACTGTTTCTTTGCAGAAAATAGTTCCAGTCAAAGCCGCAGCAGAACTGCTGTATGTCTGCGAGCAACACAGTGGTGTTTTGTTAATGAATCCAAGTTTTTGAATGATTCAGAAACCCATTCATAAAGACTAAATGACTCACTCATTAAAACTCTTTTGCTGCCACCTACTGGTGGTTTGGCTTCATATTTAAAAGTATCATTGCATTTTTCACAACATTTCTTATATTTGTATGTTTAAAAAATATTGAAAGCATTAATTTATAAAATTATTTATGCATTTGAAATTTTGCAATGTAAATGCATTTATAGAGAATATCTGTAATTTAGTCCAGATTGGGGGAATTGTAACGTTTAATAGTTTTTTTTTTAATGTAAATTTTTTGGCATTGTACAAAATATAGATTTTTGTTTGTAAATGCTGTCAATTATACTTCTTAAAAAAAAATCGATATTGGCAGGTCACACTTACAAAAAAATCGGAAATCGGAATCTGCCAAGAAAATTGCAATCGATGCATCTCTAAGGGTTATCTCTATCTCTAATCTTTGTGGCAACAGCGTAATATATAGCCTAGTAAATAAATCAATAATCCACTGTTCTCTTGTCTCCTCTGAGGCTGGGACTCTAAGCAGTGTTCTGTGCTCATCTGCGCAGCCAAACACAGAATGGTTATAATGCTTTGCTCAAACTTTTGCCATGGCGTTAGAACTGGTACACCATTGTTAGCGGCGATGTGGGTGTAAATGTGCAGATTAAGGGGCAGTAATATTGTAATAAGATCCTCTTCCTACATCACAGGGGTGCAAAATCTGAGCAGCTTGTTCTTTCACATGCTTACCAAAGCTTACCAAAACAAAGTTACTAGGTTGTCCTTTTTCAGGTTTTCTGGGTTGGTAGATGCACCTGATTATAGCACTTAAACACGGAAAAAGCCAGATTTTTATAATATGTCACCGTTAAGTAATTTCTTTCAACATACATTTCACTGTGGGAATTATATTAAACACAATACGTGATTTAAATACATGATGTGGTGGAAATAATAATAGTTTTTTTAAGAACAAAGTTTTAAGAGTTTTCATTTGAGATAAATTTACCATCTCTCTTGTGCTTTCTCCCTTTTACAGATGCTAAATGATAAACATGCCATGGTTCGTGTTGGTGGTGGATGGGAGACCTTTGGTACTTACTTGTTAAAGCATGACCCGTGCAAGATGACTGAGATCGCTCGGCCTGGAACCAAAACCTGCAAGCCTAACGGCAGGTCCCCGGTCAAGAGAGAGCTGTCCCGGGACAGTTATTTGGTCGTAGGTACTCATTCTCGCTTCAAGAAGTAATGTGGCTCAGTAACTGCTACTTCTGTTAAATCAACAGGCTGATTTTTTTTCCTAAGAGGGAAGCAGCCCAGGTGGCTTAATTTTTTTTTTTTTTTTTTTAATGTTGCAATTAATATTTTTCTTTAGGGCAGTGGTCTTCAAATATGCCACAGGCCTGTTCTGATAGGGTCACAGACAGCTTATCAACTTATAAAAAGGATGAAAAAAGGGAGAAAAAACTATGCAAGCTGAAAGAAATTGACCATATGACCAAAAAACCACCTGGGATCATAAAATCATTGAAATTTAATTGACACTCAAGGTCTAAGAAATTTAAATCAAACTTCTGTTTGTCTGTGCATTTACAAAATTGCTTACGTATTCAGCCCAAGGCATGTTAATGTTGCATATTAACGAATCTATGATTGTATTATTACATTTCAATGTCTAAGTTTATTTTTAAAGAACATTCAGTTTACTTTTATATGATACACAATTTTAATGTACAGGGTCACCATTTGATGTCCAATGTAAAATCTGGCCTGATACAAATATTGACCCATATGTTTTTATTAATGGTATCTCGTATCTCCTGAGTTTTGTTTACAGGTATTAAGAATTTTTCATCTCCCTCTGTCTTTTTATGCTAAATTTTTAAAGCATAAAGGGCAGGATCTTTGTTGAATCATTTACCGGGAAGCCAATATCGATTTACTTAATTTTTATTTTATTGTAACCTTTAATTCTGATTTATGGGTGTTGTATGCTGACTTCACGAAGACATTTCTGTAATGTATTCTCAATGAGGGTTTAAAGTGAACATGTTCCACAAAGATCCACTAGGTGGTGCCCTATATCAAATGATTAACTGTATTTCAGTACTACGTACGTGGCGTTACTGCAACATTGCCTTTATATGTGAAATTTGTCTAGAATACTGTGAACATATAGCTATGCAGTATAGAAAGTGTATTAAACATGACCAACCTGCCCAATATAATATATGCTTCCATTCATGTACTCAGGATTATTATTATTATTATTATTATAATTTCTTACATCAAGTATAAAGTATGTACTTTCACAAGTCAAAATGAAGCCCAGGTGGGCTATCACATTCAAAACTATTTTAATAAAAAACAGAATGAAATATAAATAAAAAGTACCTCATGATGAAATGCTACTAACATTTTATTTCATAAAATAAAAGTCATTTAAAAAATTGACACAATCTAAATACACTGAAATTAATCAATATGACCGCATGCGAGACAATGATACTTGTTTTCTCCAGCTGTAATTATGAAATGAACCAGTAAAAACAGTTCATACCCAAAAAATAAATAAAAAAGTGGTGCTACTTCAGCTGCCAAAGAATATGGCAGCTTTTGTACAAATGTCTCTCATATCTCCCTATAAGTGACAAAACACCTGAAGCTGCTTTTATTAGAAAAGCTTTTTTCCCACAATGTTCTTGTGCTCTTTTTTTTTTTTTTAAATCCTGTCCAAAACATTCACATTTTCAGACTTTTAACACAAATCTTTTTCCAAGTAGTGTTTATTACTTCTTTGCCACTCTATTTTCAGTCAATACCTGATCTGCATTTCATCAGAAAGGTTACACTCAATACATCACGTTTCCCATCTACCTAAAGGGATTTGCTCTTTTGGCTTTGTTAATTTTATGTCTATGACATAAATGTTTGTGCCAATCAGCTGTAAGCTTTACCCTAAAAATGACTGGAATCCCCAGTTTCCCTCAAATGACAGTTTACAAACACATTTCCTATTTCCCAAAATATGCACTCGGAATACATCCACAGTATTTGCCGTCCTTAAAGTCTTATTATCTATTGCGTTTCCCCACCGTGAATATCAATATCAAGACGTTGTGCTCTAGAATTGATCTGGGTTCTGTGGAGGTCTATGAGACTATGAATGTACATTTGGCAAAGACATGTGAGGTGTTGGTAAATGATTAATGGCAACTGTGCTTTTCACAGTAGCATCCTCAATAAATAATATCCATTGGTGAGAGAAGAATCAATATGAATTATTCATGATGATGTGGAAACACTCACTTAAAAAAAGGACATTACTAGATTATTACTAGATCAAAGCCTCCAGGCCTGTTGGGGTTTTTAAAATATTGTTTGGTTGGAGTCTCCTAAGTACAAACATTACATGATGTAAACATTGTAGCTTGTTGCGTGTCATTTATTGTACCATATTAAACGCTCAACCTGCAATCCAGCGTCTTGATTTAAAATCTGTACCTCACATCACTTCTTGTGGCTAAACAACACTGAATTTCCTTCAAAACCTTCAACTTGCGGTGCAGCCAGAGCTTTAGTTGTGTCTTGACCATTCAGTTGTGGTTGGAAGGTGCTGAGCTCTCATATAACTCTGATTCGAATCATGTTGTGCTCATAACAGCAATAAGGCTTCATGAGAGATGATGTTCAGAAATGCCTCCACAAACATTTTCATTAAGTTGGTAATTCACATGCCATTTAAGAAAAAATTTGGTCAGATTCCTCAAAACAGCTACCACGGACCAAGCCAGATCACCGATCGTTACAATCATAACAAACAGGCTCCATTTGTATCCCAAGCATAATTTCATACAAACAGACCTGAAATCTAGACAAAACAAAGTATTTTTACACATACAGACTCTTTGAGGCCTTGGGAAATGTGCTTCTCAAAGCTTGAACGACAGAAATACTTTTATCTCTCCTTTCTGTTGCTCCCCTCTTCACTCCGGGCTTACACCGTCATTCAGCTGTAAGAAAAACCGGTGGATTTATTTGTCCTCTTGATGTCTTTGAAAAGATTTCTGTGCAGTTGTGTGATTTTGAAAAGAGAGCACCATTTTGAATCCTCTTGGAGAGAAGACAGTCGCCTCCAGCTCGCTTCTCCGAAGCAGAGCAGTGAACATTTTTCGTTGGGGTTTTTTTTTGTGTCACAAAGAACCAGAGTGAAACATGTGAGAAGGTGGAAGATGCTCAGTGGTCTGTGCTTGTTTCTCCATTTGCAGTGTTTACAGACTTTTAAACAAATGGACGGTGTACATTAGTTGTGTTGACAACGGTGATCAACAAGAGCCCGAAAGCCACTGGAGTCATATGAGAATGGAAAGAGGAATGATCCAGTCAATATACTGCATGATGATGAAGAGGCCAGATGCTTTGTCCTTACGTAGACGCTGTATACATGTTGTGCTGCAGTGTTGCTCCAGAAGTCTCTGATCACACAGTCCCATTTTCGTGCCTGGACTTGTGGACTGTGGTGCGGGCCAAGGGGCTGCTTAAAGAAGGGGCCAGCGTGCATAGGAAACCGGCCAGCAGGGTGAGACCCAGTCCGCCCCAGGCACAGAACATGGACCAGCCATACCCATGACTGATGTCCTCTGGAAGGCCGTACAGGTAACGTGGATAACGCGACAACTCGAAGTTAATGCCCGCCACGCACGTACAAAGAGAAATAATACAGCAGGTTCCTGTCAGAAGAGAAAATTTACTCAAGCTGCATCATTAAACATTCATGAAATCACAAATATAGGATGCAAAGGTTTTGATCTATTTTCAAAGCACCTTGTTGTATGAAAGAAAAAAAAACAGCCACTGGATGGCGACAAAATTGAGCAGTCACGCTCAAACGCACACACTGTCTCTTACCTCCCATGAGGAAGAGTAGTCCAGCTACATACTGCATGAGATCATGTTGTTGACAGCATCCAAGAACTCCAATGATCCAGCCAAAAAGGATGATAGAGACAGCCATGCCCACAAAACCTGCTGTCATCCTCCGCAGATCTGCAGCACAAAGCACCAAAATTAAGCCCTGCTTGTTACCATTCATGGCTTGTAAGCATTTATTGCATGTCAAATATTTACTTTTGCACTCTCAATGCTTTTTTTATTGCTATTTCTCATACTACAAAGGTAATAATGAAATGAACACAGCAAATCTTGCCAGCTGGGTTAAAGGGTTACTCCACCCCAAAACGAAAATTTTGTCGTTAATCACTGGGGGTACCATGTCGTTCCAAACCCATAAAAGCTTAGTTCATCTTCAGAACACAATTTAGGATATTTTGGATGAAAAGCTGGAGGTTTGTGACTGTCCCATTGACTGCCATGTAAATACCATTGTCATGACTCAAAAAAGTGTGAAAGACATCGTCAAAATAGTCCATCTGCCATCAGAGGTTCAATCTGGGAGATGAATCATTGAATAAAATCGTTTTTTTTTTCTTCGTGTACAAAAAGTATTGTCATCACTTCATAAAATTCAGATCGAACCACTGATGGCAGATGGACTATTTTGACAATGTCTTTCATACTTCTCTGGGAGTGATTGGGAGTATTGACGTGGTATTTACCTGGCAGTCAATGGAACAGTCACAAGCCTCCGGTTTTCAACCAAAATATCTTAAATTGTGTTCCGAAGATGAACAAAGCTTTTACGGGTTTGGAACTAAATGGTGGTAAGCGATTAATGACAAAATTTTCATTTTGGGGTGGAGTAATCCTTTCAAAACAACCCAGTGCTGGGTGAAATATGGAAAAACCCAGTAACTGGGTTGTTTTGACCCAGTGGATAGGTTAAATGTTTAACCCAACCTTCTGGATAGTTTTATTTAAATCAACTATTGCTTAAAAATAACTTTTTTTTCTTTTTTTTTACATTTCTTGCTGAAAGTTCACTTACAGAACAAATATTTACAGATAATTTACTTACCCTCTTGTCATCCAAGATGTTCATGTCTTTTCTTTCTTCAGTCGATAAGAAATTATGTTTCTTGAGGAAAACATTTCAGGAGTTATTTCCATATAGTGGACTTCAATGGTGCCCACAAGTTTGAACTTCCAAAATGCAGCTTCAAATGGCTCTAAATGATCCCAGCCGAGGAAGAAGGGTCTTATCAAGTGAAAAATCGGTCATTTTCGAAACATTTTGACAATTTATAAACTTTTCAACCTCAAACGCTCCTATTGTCTAGGTCTACATGAACTCTGTTTTTTCCGGGTCAATACAGTTAGGGTATGTCGAAAAACTCCCATCTCGTTTTCTTCCCCAACTTTAAAATCGTCCTACATCGCTGCAGAAGTACCGAACCAGTGTTCATAAAATGAACATGCAAAGGCCATGCATCAAACGCCCTTTACAAAAAAAAGGTAAAACAACAATGTAGGATGATTTGAAGATGAGTTGAAGAAGAAAACAAGATGGGAGTTTTTTTTTGACATATCCTAACTGTATTGACCTGGATTATACAAACTACGCATGCGCATTGCAGAGACAAGACAAGACGAGCATTTGAGGTTAAAAAGTATATAAATTGTCATTTTGTTTCGAAAATGACCAATCGTTTCGCTAGATAAGACCCTTCTTTCTCGGGTGGGATTGTTTAGAGCTCTTTGAAGCTGCAATTAAATAATTGCAATTATTTTGGAAGTTCAAACCTGGGGATAATTCCTGAAATTCCTGAAACCTGGAGATAATTCCTGAAATGTTTTCCTCAAGAAACATAATGTCTTTACGACTGAAGAAAAAAAAGACATGAACATCTTGGATGATAATGAGGTGAGTAAATTGTTTGTAAATTTTTGTTCTGGAAGTGAACTTCCAGTATTTTTTTCTTAGTGTTAAGAACACTAAAAAAACTTTATTTTTAGGAGTGTAGTTGAGTTAAATAATACTACCCAGAAGGCTGGGGTTGTCCACACTTCATCCAGCGTTGGGTTGTAGTTAGTCCAGCATTTTTTTTTTTTAGAGTAAACAACACAACTGATTACCACTGTACTATTATTATATCTTATAAAAACTTTTGTCCTCTGTAGGGTCACGGGGAAAAGTATCACTTTACCAAAAACAATTACCAATTACAATCTTTTGTAAGTAAAGAGTGTGTTTCATAAATATTGCATTGAAACAAGCACATCACAGAAACAATTGTTTATGCAATAATGAACGGATCAAACCCCAAGGCATGAATTTTGTAAATCTGACACGTGTAAAAAAGATCCTGTCAGACTCACGCAGGGCATGCCACTCATCTTGCCGGATGGTCTTGGTGATGTTGACAGGAAGGTTTCGAGGCAGGATTGAAGAAGTGTAATGATACTTCACAGGGGTGCATCTCTGAATCAACCCTATTTCAACAAAACAATGAATCAAAGATTGTACAGAAACATACTCATTAATGACATTTCCAGTGACTGTTTAGGAAAAGCAAATCAGTCTGAGGCTTTGATCTCCTGAGGAACAGCAGGTCTGCTGTGATCACAAAATGCCACAAGAGGCCCATTCTTGTATTCACTTTAATTAAACGATTTCCTGGAGAGCAATTAAGCACACATGATCAAATGCACAGGGTCATAAATGTCAGAGTTACATTTCATATTGATTTTATTCTCATGTAAAATTAGAGAACCAGGCTTTGAAAACAAACTTCATTTAAACGTTTAATACTGTCTATAAATCCATTAGTAAAAGTTTAGATTAGGGAACAAATATTAACTAAGAGTTTTCCTTCAATAAACTCCTAATTTGATGCTTATTAATAGTTAGTAAAGTAGTTAAGTTTAGGTATGGGATTGGGATAAGGGATCTAAAATATGGTCATGCAGAATAAGGCATTAATATATGCTTCATAAGTATAAACAGCCAATACGTTAGTCATATGCATAAAGTGTTACCAGAAATGATCCCTAATGTCACTAAAATAGAGCATATGACTGCAAAAGTACCCCAAAGTAAATAAATAACAACAACAACAACAAAACACCAAAAAAGCTGACATGTATCAGTAGAAAGTTAAGATAGTAATTCTTAACAGTATAACATTATATATTATTTTTTATTAAAGACAAGTGTCAGACACTGTAAGATTTTGCGTCATCATGAATGACATAAGTGTGAGAGTGTTGTGTGTGTGTGTGTGTGTAGTGCTGATTGCTTCAATCTTATGAATCCTGAATGGGCAAGTGTAAACCTCAGAATAATTAACTTGCACTTCATGAAGCTGGAAACAGTCTACAGTCATTTTCTTTCATAAGGTTTTCTTCCTTCTGGACATAAAACAGGCTTAATCGGGTAGAAATTCAAATTCTTTATCAGACAAACCTCAAATGTAAAGCAGATAGCCTGAAATGCTGCAATGACTTGCATAACAAATACATTTCAATCGCCACAGGCTACGCAGGGTTTTTTAAGGTACACTTTGTGTTCTTTTCCCCCACATCAACATTATTTTTAGCTTTCATCCAGCTGATGATTTGGTCTGGGATTGATTTGCATAAATGAGAGCAGGCATTCATGTTCTATTCATAAGTGCCGCAACGCGCGTGGTATGGTTTGACGCTCTTCCAGTTGTTAGACTAGGTGATGGTGTTGAAAGAAATGGAGTGGGTTTCTGTTTGGACGCCTTTACATCTCTTGATGTTTTAGCTGTGTTTAGGTTTGGTGTATTGCAATTGCCTCCTTGGTGAAAGGTGAAACTTTCTCAGCCATTTATTTCGGATTATGCTAGCCCTTTTCCACCATGGAATAATAAAAAAGTAGTTCCAACTTCAGTTTCACAATTCAGACTTTTTTCTTGTGATTCTGAATCAGAATTACGAAGTAATGTATGAAATGTGAGAAATAAACACAATTGCAAGAAAAAAAAGTCGCAATTACCTTTTTTATTTTTTATTCCACACTGTAAAAAAAATTCCGTAAAATTTACGGTTAAAACCGACATTTATGGTTGGCAGAATTTTACCGTAAAAGATATGTTAGCGACATTTTAGGTTTTACGGATTTAACTTAAATTTACATTTAAATGCCATAATTTCATTAACTGATATAATGTTAATATAACAACCTTTTGAAGTAATGACACTGATAACCACCAAAAGCAGGTGGTGATGAGAAAGTCACATGATTCACTGTAAATTATACATTCTTTTTCACTTCCAAAAATGGTATACTACTGTAAAATTACATGTAATGTCCAATAAAGTTTTTCACCATATATAGTAGGTCATTTTTCTACAGTGCATAGTGAAAAAGGCTTAATTACGGAATAAATTAAGAAATTTGGAATTGCAAGGAAAAAAGTCAGAATAATAAGCTTTTATCTCATAATTTTGACTTTTTTTTCTCAACATTGCAAGAAACAAAGTCTGAATTATGAGATAAAAAGTCACAATTACCTTTAGCATTTTTCAAAATTAACGTATAGCAATTGTGTAGCATGTGTAGCAATTTTTTTACTTGATTGAGTCTTGAATCTGCCTTTTGCCGAACGTATCACATCGGAAAGTCATTTATTTTCAATATAAAAATGAATGAAATATTAAGAAAAACTGTGGACAATAATGTGCCTCATGGGTGTTTATCGGTTAGGGTTAAGGGTAGGTGTAGGGAGGGCTTTACTGTCCCAAAGCGGCATCCATTTAATAATTTTTATAAGAAATATAGCAGCAAGCAACGATTACCGGGGTTCAAGCACTTAAGGCATTTAAGCATATATGGAAGAAAACATTACATATTATTTAGCAAAGCTGTAAGCACCTATATCAATGATTAAAAAGTACTTTTGGCAAATCAAGGTCCTTTACAGTAGAAATACAGTGTTTTTGAGTCTTTTTAACTGTTATGGTGCCAGCTAGGGCTGCACGATAAATCAAAATGAAATCGCAATCACCATTAATCAAAAGCTGCGGTTGTCACACGTATCTTTCAGTGAAGCACAGTTCTGTGATCATCTCCATCCGAAGGCCAGAGGGCGTTCGAGTGCGTAGAAACCCCATTCTAACAATTACAATAGGGTTTCAGTGTTTGAACCCCTAATAATAATAATAATAACAATAATACATTTTATTTATAGGCGCCTTTCACCGTACAATATAAAACAAAACAATAAAATGCAAAAGTAAAACAAAACACAACATTATAGACAAACATCATAACACATTAAACAAGCAGATCATTAAAGGCTATTCTAAACAAATATGTTTTTATCTGAGCTTTAAAAAGGGAAATTGAATCCAGCTGGCGAATGTGCAAAGGTAAAGAGTTCCATAATTTCGGAGCAGTACAACTACAAGCCCCAAAGGAACCTAACTTGAAATTTGGAACAGACAATAAGTCTGCAGAAGATGATCTTAAAGAGCGCAAAGGAGTATACAAATGAAGAAGATCTAATGATCTTTTACACTCAATATGTTATTACTGCAAACTGTTTTATAACGTACCACAATACTGAGGTGCAGATATCTGTCACTATGTGACCTAAATAGTATAAACAGCATATGACTACTATTATTGTAAAGAAAATACTCCTATTTTTACAGTGTAAATAGAATCCATCGCTATTTGCACTTAGTGTAAATAACATATTGTTAAAAATACTGCTATTTTAACAAAGTGTGGATAGAATTTATAGTTGTTTGCACTTCACTAAATAGCATATCACTAAAAAATACTGTTATTTTCACTTAGTATTAATAGAATCTATTGTAAATTGCATTTATGGCTAAGAAAATATCATATTTGTAATAACTTAATAGCCACTAAAATGTGAAATCATTTTGACTTAACTTTGACAGTTAAGTCAAAATGATTTCACATTTTAGTGGCTGACATAAGCACAACCTTTAGTATGCTGAAAATAGACTGACACCATGTGGTTTTGTCTGAGACCATAAGCCAGGACCTAGATCCAGACCAGTCTTTAGACAAAAACTCTAAACATGTATAGTATGTAAGTGCAACCTGAAGGATATTAGGAAACTTCTGCTAGTAGCTAATTTAGAATGATATTAATCACCTGTTTTACACTTCACTAATAGCAATGATATTCTTCTGAGAGATCTGATGATGCAGAAACTGGCTTTTAGCAACATCAGTCAACTGAATGACTAAAACACACAACTAATTGGTTCTCATAGCCCATCAGAGCATGACCACATCCTGCTACATCAAAACGCCTGGTTTAAACATGATTTATTTACTGCAGAATATAAAGCACAAATGCTGCACTTGAGTGTGTAAAAATGGTTTACTGGATTCTCAGTCATTAGAAGCATGTTGGGTCAAAGGCTGAGATAGACATATTGTGGATTAGACTAAACAAGAGAGGAGAGGTCAAGGATCAGCTGCCATTTAATTAGTCTTTACAAAAGCTGGACTGTGTTAAATTGATTCATTGTTCAAGTATTTTCTATCAAGACAAAGCGCATCGAGTTTGTTGCTGTACAGATCTGTGGGGCAATGATTTGTACAGACCCTGTGTGTGAGCTGAGCAGTTGTGTCATGTTTATCATATCTATGTGTCAAATATATTGTGACAGCTTGTTCTATGTCATAATCACAAACAGACACATCAAAGCCCGGGAATCTGTCACAAAGACGCTTTGCACATTCAACTGTTCATCCTCTGCTGACGAAAATGAATGTTTTTTACTCTTATTTGTGTAAACAATAAAAAACACAAAAGGGTATCTGTGATATCTGATGGAAACTACAAAGAGACTTCAAATTAATTGGCGAACTGAAGTTATATCAAAAGAAAAGAAAAGAATACCCTGCAGATTACATATTAAAAAAAAACATAAAATGTGCACAGCACAACATTTTAATGATGTTAATGCTTCTATTGTGAATTGCTACTAAAAATTACTCTCTAAAGACATTTAGTCTCATTCAGCTTTTTAAAGCATTTTAAATTTGGATAAGAGGACACGTGGTGCACTATATTCATTGGATTTAGTCTTTGGTGGATATGCAGTGCTTAGTATTACTTTTTAACTATTAGGACAGGTAAACATCTATTTTGTCCTGTTTTTAAATTTAGAACCAAATGTATTTGGAGGGTATCGCTTATAATCAAGAAGTGCTTCTAGATGTTGATAAGAAGGGTTAGTGAATAAACTGGACTATAAATCTGGATGTATTCCTGGGTGTTGGCTCACAGTCTAACTGGAGTGGTTGCACACCATCACTACTTCATCATTCATGACATCTACAGAGCCACTTAGGGTGACCTGGGAAAATCAATGAACAAATTATTGATGAAGATATGGTCAAGCGAGCAGCGTTCCTTTTCTCTGCAACCCAGCAAGAGAAATGGCTGCTGTAAAAGCTCACACTTAATATTTAAGGCCTGAACATAACATGGAATGAGATCTTTATCAAAGAATACTTTACTGAATGGTAGAGAGGAGTGCTGTAAGCCTCATATATACGAGATCAGTAATGTTATGATGAGGGTAAGCAAAAAAAAATAAACATTTAACAAGTTTAACCATCTTATGAATAATGTTATCTGATAAACTACATGCTAGGCATTCCTTAACTTATCTGAATAGATCAAAATTTGTTTTACGAAACCAATACTCATATTTACTAGTACTACATTTACATGTCACACTTGAACAGTGCATTTCACTGTCTTTCCTCGTGTAAAGATTGCTCTTTTTTTGTTCTCATCAACCCTGAGCATTTAGAATACATGAGATTTAGAATACATTACATAAGAGATTTTCTCAATATTTTTATTTTTTTTTTTGCACCCTCAGATTCCAGATTTTCAAATAGTTGTATCTCGGCCAAATATTGTCCTATCCTAACAAACCATACATCAGTGGAAAGCTTATTTATTGATATACAAATCTCGATTTCAGATGATATATAAATCTCAATTTCAAAAAAACTGACCCTTATGACTGGTTTTGTGGTCACATATTTTCTTTTTTGTGGACCTTAAAGTCAAAAACATCTAGGTGGTGTAACTTAAAAGACTACAAAAAAGAAAAAAGGCTGAAAGGAAGAAGGTAGTTTGGCATAGTTTTCCTATATTTATTTACTTTTAAATTGTATTCTTTTAAAATATTATTCATATATTATTTAAAAAAGAAACAAATCTGCCAAATCAGTGTGGTGTAAACACCATTCAGGTTTACTTGTCTCTTGTAATTCTCTTTATCTCAAACATCCTTATTTGTGACCCTGGACCACAAAACCAGTCATAAGTAGAACGAGTATATTTGTAGCCAACAATACATTGCATGGGTAAAATGATCGATTTTTCTTTTATGCCAAAAATCACTAGGATATTAAGTAAAGATCATGTTCCATGAAGATATTTTGAAAATTTCTTACTGTAAATATAACACAACTTAATTTTTGATTATTAATATGCATTGCTAAGAACTTTATTTGGACAACTTTAAAGGCTATTTTCTTTTGCACCCTCAGACTCCAGATTTTCCAATAGTTGTATCTCAACCAAATATTGTCCTATCCTAACAAACCAAACATCAATGGAAAGCTTATTTATTCAGCTTATATAAAAAGCTTAGTCAGAAAATATACCCTTATGACTGGTTTTGTGGTCCAGGGTCACATTTGTCATTGATCCATTAATGCATTTTAAAGTGTCCCTGTTACAATGTAATTACTCAGTAAGTACAGTAAGTTACTCAGTAAGTACTGAGTAAAATCAATTAATTACATGTACTTACTATATGGTTAGGGTTAGAATTAGGGTTTGGCATAGGGTTACTTGCATGTAATTATGCGTAAATATTTGTTATTATAATAGTAAGCGCATGCAATATGTGTAACAAGAATACCTTAAAATAAAGTGATACCAAATATTATTTCTATATTATTTAAAAAAGAAATAAATCTGCCAAACCAGTGTGGTGTAAACAACATTCAGGGTTCCTTGTCTCTTCTGCTAATTCTCTTTATAATTTCAAACATCTTTATTTGTCATAGATCCATTAATGCATTTATATAGCAATGCAGAATGTAATAGTCTGTAAGTGCACCTTTTATAAGCTGCTTATAAGGTATATAAGCAGCTATCTGTGCCGTCTTTACACTGGACACAGGTAAGCTGAATTCAGCACCTCGGATAGCGACAATGATCAGGCCTTCCACATTTCCCTTTCACTGTTGACATCGTTTTCCATCTAAACTCAGTAACATAATTTAATAAAGGAAATGCCAATAAGCGGAGGTTTTATGGTGAAAACAGGAAGAACCAGCCTAATCCAATGGCCAAGTGCATTGATAACGGTCAGGAAAATTTATCGTGGGAAATTTACCTCTGGATGAGCGTGCAGGACCGTTCGCTTCAAAACAAAACGGCCTGAACCGAGGCTCAAAGCGGCTCAAAACAGAAAGCATCTTACCTTTGTAAATGAGGTCCTCGGTCTCCAGGTCAAAGCCCTCGCGATGACACTTTCTCCACAGACCGGAGATCGTGGAGTTGAACTGGCGGCTACAGTGAGACTCCATGGCCGTCGCCGAAGCTGGAGCGTGCCGCTTGACGCGCGTCTCCGTCGCTTTCCTCTCATAGCCCTTTGGAGGCATCTGGAGAGGCAAGTTGTGATTTGAGATGTAAATGTATCCGGGATCGTTACGCTTGTTTGCGTAGTTCTTACAGCGCTCGCGATGCCGCCGAGCATCCGTCTCGTACCAGTAATCGGTGCAGATGGCCATAGCCAACAAGACCAGAGCGCAAAACGCCAAGAAAAGCCCCGCGCTGGTTAAAATCTTAATGGCGGCCATCTTCTCCGCTCGTTGGAGAACCCAGACAGACGCGCGGTCCTCCCTCGGCAGCCGTTGTGAAAGGCGAAGCCAGAAAACACAGCGAATCTCTAGCAGCTCTCGGACGCTAACATGACCAGGCTCGACTCCAGCTCGATGCGATCTATTGTTGCAGAACGCCCGGGCAGATGTGCTGCTGCTTTTCCACCATCTGTTTTGCTTTTGAGTTGAGGAGGAGAGGGGGAGAGATGGGAAGAGCAGAGGCGATGCGAGGACCAGTACTGAGTGAGTGGTGCTTGGTGTGAGTGCAATGCTCTCTCTTTCCTCTTGGGCCTCGGCGAACTGAGAAGAGACCAATTAGGTGCCTCAGGAACACGAGGAATAAGTGATAAACATGAGAGGGTCATTTATTGATTACAAGCTCCTGCACAGAATCACAGACCCGACCAGCTGTTCAAATATTTCTTCAATACTATACTGTATCTTATTAGCTCTCTTGCTCTCCTTGACATTTAAACTACTTTTAGTATTAATTGGTGGGGCATTCCACAAAATGAATGCATTTTTACGTACATTTAAGTACATTTTCTTTTTAGAATTTGAAACATAAAAAGCGATAATCCTTACCCACTTAACACTACCAGACAAAAGTTTTTGAACAGTAAGATTTTATTTTATTTATTATTATTATTATTTTTTAAAATAAGTCTCTTCTGCTCACCAAGCCTGCATTTATTTAATCCGAAGTAAAGCAAAAACAGTACAATTTTAAAATATGTTTCATATTTAAAATAACTGTTTTCTATTTGAGTATGTTTTAAAATGTAATTTATTCCTGTGATTTTTCAGTCACATGATTCTTTAGAAATCATTCTAATATTCTAATTTGCTGCTCAAAAAACATTTTTATTATTATTATGTTGAAAACAGCTGAGTAGAATTTTTTCAGGTTTCTTTGATGAAAAGAAAGTTTAGAAGAGCAGCATTTATCAGAAATAGAAAAAAAATTATACTGACTACTCCAAGCTTTTGAATGGTATAGTGTATAATGCTACAAAAGCTTTTTATTGTCAGATAAATGCTGATCTTTGGATCTTTCTATTTATCAAAGAATCCTGAAAACATGTACTCAACTGTTTTAAATATATAATAATAATAATATTTTTTTTTTCTGGAAAATAAGCATATTAGATTGATTTCTGAAGGATCATGTGACACTGAAGACTGGATGATGCTGAAAAATCAGCTTTGTCACAGGAATAAATTACATTTTAAAATATATTAAAATTGAAAGCAGTTATTTTAAATAGTAAAAATATTTCACAATATAACAGCTTTTGCTGTATTTTGGATCAAATAAATGCAGGTTTGGTTAGCAGAAGAGAATTATTTAAAAAAAATAAATTAAATTAAAGATCTTACTGTTAAAAAACCTTTGACTGGTAGTATATATCCATCAATTGTTTACAATTTTACCTGTCCCTAACTCTAACCTATAACCATATAAGTATGTTTTACTAAACAATTAATCTTTTCTTATATCAAAATGGATCCCTATCTGTTTATTTCAATTTATGTTTTCTTATCCCTATTTTTAACTTATCCAACTCTTTCTAATAAAGCATGTACATAGTCTATGAGGTATATAAAACTTTTGTAAAGAGGAAAAATATTGGTTTTTTTTCCATTGTTTTATTCCTCTCACTCTGTATGAAATATGGCTAAACTCCCAAAACCACTATTAACCACATATTTATTTAAAAATCAAACAAATCAAATAAAAGATAAGATAAAGTAAATAAAAAAGAGCAGTCATAACAGTAAGAAAGTGGAGGCATAACCCGTGGTCACGACTTTAAATCTTTTTAATTAATTATGTCAAATAAAATAGAATCTAAAAAGATTAAATCCAAAATTCAAGCTTCAATTTTTATTTTTACAAACAAAATGGGTGTACTTGCCCATTTTATTTGGAGAAACACATTACTACATGGGGACAAGCCAAAAAAAAAAAAAAAAAAACCAAGCCAAAAAATAATAACAATCAGTTCAGACAATAAATAAAAAAAAAAATGAATTTACTTACTATGTGTTGATGTCTTAAGAACAAATGTCTGTAATAAAATGGTAAAATTACTGTTAGCTATTCATTTTCTTACAGACACGTTCACAGAGATACAATTTCAAGAGACATTTCATCATCTCCCATTCTCAAACCAAACAGGGAGCCAAAAAAGTCTTACTTTGATTTTCTTTGATTACCTGACATTTTTAGCACTTTCAGAAAAGTAAACAAAACTGAACAGAAAACTGCTCAAAGAAAACTCCCAGAAAACAACAGTGTCTTGACATATGGTAGACTTTGTCTTCTGAAACATTCTCAGCAGAAATAAATAAAACATTAGAAAGTACTTGTTATTGTGCTATAATAAAACATTCACTCAGACTGAAATATAACATTTGACAGACATTTGCCCTTCCACATCACATCTGGTGGGTGAAATGTTTTACAGTCTAAAACTTTGCATCCGTCCTTTTCAGACATTCTTGACAGTCTTGTTCTTTCAGCAATATTTTTCTTCACTGCTCCTCTGCTATATCTTTCTCACTACTTCACCATGATCAGGTGCACTCAACTCTTACATTAATATACTTGTGTGAACTGTAGCAGCACTAACATGCCACCTGCCATCCATGGAGGTGGCCTACAGAGAGGGAGAGAAGTCGAGTTTCAGAAGCGTGGGAGGTTCAGGTCAGGATACAGGAGAATAAATCGTGTTAGCACAAGCAGCTGTGTTTTAGGTGCCTATCAAAAGCGCTTTTGAAGGACAAGGCATAAAGACTTAAAGTGGCATATCATTGTCTAAAGTTCCAGGCAGTTTCCCACACACAGTGGGCTCTGTCAGGGCAGATGACAAAGGAAGACAACCCACAGGCTAGTCGTTATGGCAACGGTCCCTTGCCAAACAGACTGTGTTGAAATAGGACAAGTGTGAACACAAAATCAATACCACCCCCTGATTCCCATATGACATTTCAGACCCAGACTGCGCAGTAAAAATGTGCTTGTGGCACGCATCTTGGCATAGCCAACACCGTTGCAGAAATGCTACTTTGAACACATTTTGACTTGGAGCGGCAGGCGATACGAGCCATTTGTGAGTATGACATATCGCATTGAAAAAAGCAAAGACCTTGCAGACTGAGACAAAATATAATGCTAAAATGTGCAAATAAACCCCACACAGTTGTCATCCAAGCAAACTGCACCAGCACTGTAGTGGAAAGTCAACGCTTGTGAACACGTCACAGAAGCACGATCTCGGGTGCTAATGGTTAAACATGGTGGGGAGTCTATAATGGTACGGCCAGCCATCTCATTTGGCATAATGGTCCTCATCTCAGTAAAGGAATAGGTGGTAATTTAGCAGGTCATGTGCAACTTATGCTGAAAACATTGCACCCTCATTCTTAAATGTATTTTACTACTTCAGGAAGGTACTGTATATGCAGAACCAGAACTGCTGAATGTTATTTAGAGTCCATTAACTCTAATTTAATAGAAAAGACCTGTATCGATGTAGGAAAGGCACTCACTCAACATGTATCACTTCGGTGTCACAAGCAACCTACTGTAGAAAATGGTTCTGCTTCTAAAAAGTGAGAAATAAAAGTGAAACATCACAAATATATGTTAGCAATTTAGTAAGCCTTAAATAGAAAAAGCTGTTATTGGTTAAATGTGGATCAGAATGGTCCTCAAATTGAAATCATAACATGCATTTTCAGTATTTGCTTTGGATAAGAGTCGCTGGGAATTTTGTATATTCTGTTATAATAATCAGTTATCAAAGGGAGAGTTCACCCAAGAATGAAAATTCTATCAATTACTCATTAATTAATATCGTTAATTACCGTCATGCTCTTCCAAACCCATTAGACCTTCGTTCATCTTCGGAACACAAATGAAGATATTTTTGATGAAATCTGAGAGCTTTCTGATCCTGCATAGACATCAACACAACTACCATGTTCAAGGCCCAGAAAGATAGTAAGGACATTGTTAAAATAGTTCATCTGACATCAGTTGTTCAACTGTAATTTTATGAAGCTACAAGAAAAAATTGTGTGTGTAAAGAAAACAAAAACAACTTTGTTCAACAATTTCTTCTCTTCTGCATCAGTTTTCGGCGTGGAGCTGGCGTTCTGACGTATGTCAGATGTGCTGCACCTTGTTTAGATTTAGAAGACACTGTACGCTGTACATAAAACAGTCTTCGTCAACACGTCTGAAGATTTTGACACAGGAAGATTTGAAATTTGTTGCTCAGCCTTATTTGCAGTGATGGGAATAACGGCGTTACTAATGGCATTACTTTTTTTCAATAATGAGTAATCAAACTAATTACCCCCGTTTCCCCCGTTACAATGCAGTTACCGTCACTGACAATAAAATGAGCTCACTGAAGCGGTTTTCATCTGAGTAGGCTCTCTCTCACACATAGGATCTGCAAAGGTTTTTTTTAATAACACAGTAACAAGATAAAAGTAATCTTAGGCTACTTATCAGAATGATCTCCTCCACTGGATCAAGTTGTGCATCGCATCACGTTTTTCTTCTGAGGTAAAATCTGGCTTATTCCTCTCAACGAAAAGTAGCCGAGATGAACTTGATGAATGTTCACGTTTTTGTGATGTGGGCGCTTACGTACACGCACAACGTGGTTGTTTAAAATTTGAAAAGCGGAGCCACTCGTGGGCGATTACATTAGTGATCGCTTTGGTATCATACAGGATTACTTTATTAGAGAATATTTGTTTTCGACATGACTTGCTTAGACATTTCAGGCTTTCTATACATATTTTTCTCATGTCTGTGAGGCGGGTACTCGCTGAAATTCAGGTTGTTTTATTTACGTGTCTTTGAGGAAAGGTGATGGAGACCAAGACGGCAGAGAGCACACCCTGTTTATTTTCTTTATTTTACAAAGCACATTTTTTTTTTTTTTTGTTATTATGACTATACACAAATAAAAGTAGACCCTTTGCAGTTTTAAACGATACCTTATTCTTATCTGTACAATCAAAAATGAGTATTTTTAGTTCTTTTCATAGTCATTGAGAAAAAAAACGACTTCTTTTTTTCTTCGACCCCAGAGGGTTTAACAGTGTTGCTGCGGGTTGAAGTGACCCCAATAAAGTTACACAAAACATTAAAATAGTGTGGATTAGTGTACAATGTTTTATTAATTTAACAATTAACATTGGGTACATCCAAGTTATTTGATGTTTACATTTTTTTAAAAGAAGTAACAATAGTTACTTTCCCTGGTAAATAGTTACTTTTATAATGATGTAACAGTTACTATTTGGAAGTAATTAGTAACTATAACTAACTACTTTTTAATAAAGTAACATGCCCAACACTGTTTATGTGAACCAGAATATACAGACAATGAACTAAGAGAGATGGACGTTCTACGTCAGAATGCCGGTTCCTGCGTCAGCAGCACCACACGCATGCGTGTCAAATTGTTTAAATTGTTACATAAAGTCATTATTTTTGTTTTCTTTGTGCACAAAAAGCATTCTTGTAGCTTCATAAAATTACGGTTGAATGACTGATGTCACATGGACTATTTTAACAATGTCCTTACTACCTTTCTGGGACTCAAACGTTTCAGTTGTGTTGCTGTCTATGCAGGGTCAGAAAAATGTTGGATTTCATTAAAAATATCTTGTGTTCCAAAGAAGAAAGAAGGTCTTGTGAGTTTGGAACAACATGATACTCTCGGCTGAACTGATCAATACATTTTGTACAAGGAATTTCCACAATGCTGGGAGCACTCCGACAAGTAAAAGCTGCACACATAAAAATCAGATGTAACAAGTTTTAAATCAAACAGTAACATTTCTTTATTTCAACTATAACAATGGGAGGACTTAAGTTTTTAAACATTTTTTTCCTTTCAACATGACTGTTAATAGAATAAATATATATCATCTCTTCAAATATTTACAATCTGGCAAGGACTGTTCTGAGCTGCCGTGTGACGCGTTCAGAACATTCTTCTCAGTAACACTCCATATACAAAACTCTTAAACAGACAATACATTTCTCAACTAGTTTATCTTTTTTTTAAAAAAATGTATCTGAAATGTATGAAATGGCACCAAGTCAGTTGAGTAAAACAACTGTCTGCTTATGAATCCATCAATCCTCAAAACTAAATCATTCAAAACTGCAATGCCAGGACCACAATGAACTGAACAGATAACCAGTAAATTGAAGCTAAAATGCAGCAGTGTAGTGGCTATCAGGACATAAGACTAAATACTGTAAGAAAAGACAAAAACAGCACAATTTTTTAAAAAATGACTGAGGAGTACTACAAGAAAATAAGGCCTGTTATGTATTTCGAAAACGTTTGACAAAAGGAGTGTGTTCACTGATGTATGTGCTATTAGGAATATGTAGTCATGCAAAGTGTGGACGTCTTAACTTATGAAGCAAATGAAGTGTGAAATGAGCTTGTATTTAACTTCAACAGAATGACTTATAAAAGTGCAGCAGTATTAGTTTTATAAAAACGCAATGATGATGAGCAGAAATATGATTATGTAAGTGTATGTGCCTGTCTCTTAATAAAGGATAAAGCGTTGACTTGTGAAATCTGCATGTGCAGTATGCTGTGACGTAAAATTAAAGCAAATCACATTGATGTAACCTACTGACACTGGAAATGTGTTTGACATTTAAAAAAAAAAAAAACATTTTGAAAACAGTAACATGTTCAATGACACCCAAACAAGGACGCAGAATAGTAGCAAATGTTACGGCATATTTGAGTTAAAACAACCACTGTTATTTCTGAGCACCATTTGCACAAACCTGTTTTTCCTTTCCATTTCAGCTGGTGCTGGTCAGGCATCATGAGTTCAGTTTCAAATTAATCCGGACACAAAGGTGTATGAAGGATAAGGCTAAAAATCACATGGACACAGATTCAAACACCTGATTGTCAAGGCTGTTTCTTTCATTGGTCTTTCCTTATTGTGTTCTTTGAGGGTGACAAATTAAAGCATAACCAGTGGAGTGAATTGTCCGTAAGTCCTCCAGCATGCTACGTAGCACACTAAAGATCCCTTGATAATAGCAGTGCTGGCCTGTGGCTATTCCATGATGACTGAGAGAAGAGCCATGACTGCTATTCCACAAAACAACAGCAGAACCTGTAGAAAGGAGTTCCTGTGGGAACAGGGGACATGGTGATGGCCAGTCAGTTTACTTAATATGTAAAGTACAGCAGGATTTTACATGCAAGGCGGTGGGAAACAGACAGACCCTGTTCTCAGGGAAGTGGATGCCTTACCTAGGGTTGGTCTCCTGTAGCAGATCAGGTACCACATTGACCAAGGCAATGTAGAGAAAGCCACCTGAGGTGAAGGGCAGGATCCAGGCAGTGGCATTTTCTAGAAAGACACATGAGCAGAAGCAACGCTGAACAACATGTTTGATAAGGTGCTTATATGAGCACACTGATCCACATGTGTAGGACATAAATTTTTTTAATTGATTAAGCATCAGTAGCTGCTAAAAGTCATGTTAGGCATGGGATTCCTGCATTAAAGGGAAAGCTTAACAAAAATGAAAATTCTGTTGATTACTCGCCCCCATATTGTTCCAAACTGTGAGACCCTTCGTTCATTTTCAGAACACAAATTAAGATATTTTTGATGAAATCCGAGAGCTTTCTGACCCTCCATAGACAGAAACGCAGCTTACATGTTCAAGGCCCAGAAAGCTAAAACAAAAGTACAAAGACGCATGCGTGTGTATTCCTCCGCTTGTAAATGAGGCGCAGCGCATCCACGTTCAAAGACTGGCACGGAACAGAAGAAACTGTTGAATGAAGTCATTATTTTTGTTTTCTTTGCACACAAAAAGTATTCCTGTAGCTTCACAAAATTACAGTTGAAACACTGATGTCACAGACTATTTTAATGATGTCCTTACTACCTTTCTGGGCCTTGAACGAGTCAGTTGTGTTGCTGTCTATGCAGGATCAGAAAGCTTTCAGATTTCTTCAAAAATATCTTAATTTATGTTCCAAAGATGAATGAAGGTCGTACTGGTTTGGAACGACATGAAGGTGAGTAATTAATGGCAATTTACCTTTTTGGGTGAACCATCTCTTTAAGTCAAAAAAAAGGAAAAAGAACAGTGCAAACAACGATGCTGACATCAAAAGAAATTATTACAATTAAAATCAAGTATTTTCTGTTTTCAGAAGCCATCACTCTATTACAGTCTTCAGTGTCACATGATCCTTCAGAAAAAAATTCTAATATGCTGATGTGGTTCTCAAGAAACATTTAATATTAAATGTATGAATACAAAAATTTATTTGAAATTATAATATATATATATATATATATATATATATATATATATATATATATA